>JAHWFP010006324.1:0-15294 GCA_023313725.1 Lithobius niger
TAAATGTTCTCAACCCCGAGTTGCATGTACTCCGAAGCTAAAAAAAAAAATACCGAATGCTTGCTTGAGGTGCTTTTATCAGCTTGGGAATGTAACGAGTGGTTAGGAATATTTATCGATAAAAAATTACATCCTTGTGACATTACTAATGAGAAAAAAAATGTAAAATATAAGTTTTAGTGACTTCCGCGCACACATGCTTTAGTATCAACTTGGAGTGTTTTACCTATTCGGCATTTATTTTTTAAAGTAATTGTTACATCTCCAGGTGGCTTTTATTTTATAGATAGTTTATTTTACACTGTTAAAGATGTGTCTAAAAGTCATGAAATATTTAGATATATTTATGGTTGTAGCGAAAGGCGTTCGCACATTGGAGCACTTAGGGTACGTGTTCCACCCCACCCCCTTGCCTTTTCTTTCTTTTTTCACTTCCTTTTTTGCCCCTTTTTGCCACTTTTCTCCTTCAGGTAGAGAAAATTAAGAAGAAAAACCATTAGTAAAAAAGATTTTCGAAGATCGCAGTATTGATTCGAAAGTTGGAAATGGAAAAATAGTGAATGTTATCTTTTGCCCTTTTTTGCTCATTTCTTGCCCTCGTTTCCTATGTTACTCCCCCCCACCCTCCCTTTCCCCGCACTTTCCCCCGAAAGAGTGCGTATGCCACTGGTATTTTGTTTCCCCAACGATCCATCACAAACTTGCCGAAAGTCGCCAAATTCACCGCTTAAGCTGACGATTGTTGCAGGACGAACTATACGGCGCCTCACTCAAAGTAAATACGTATTTTACTTTTAATGAAAATATTGTTTTAGATTGTTAATTTATTTCTAACTAGCCTATTCAAGTTTAATTTCAGAACATTTAAGAATACTTTACGCATGCGTTTGCTTCTACAGCCATGGCTCGAATATTAGCGGCAATGAAGCCTAACGCGCTTGGACGCAAAGTTGATGCTGGCTGATCGTGGTCGTTCTGTCACTATAGTAACCAAGGTTTAAACCACGGCTGTGACGTTACGTTAACTCAACGCCATACTAAATTTCAGTAGGTTAAATCCCGTTAACCGTGACCGGAAGTGTCCGTCATCGCAAAAAGTGTGGGTTATCAAGTTACCCCACATTTTTGCTGATAACCCACACTTTTCACATTTCCGTATCACGTGACCGGGAAGGCACACATCAACGACCAAATACAGCGGCCAAAAACGCAACGCAATAAACAAGCGGCTACAGCGACTGCCTAGTCGCACCGGTCTTCTGTGCAGTTCCCCCACTTCCAATGTTGAGGCGCACACCTCTATCATGCACTACAACAGATATTTCTATTACACTAATCTAAAAGCAGTAGCCATCACAATTGTGGGTTAAAAATGGGTTAGCTTTTAGGCCTATTTTACATTTTAGACATAATTGTCAGCTTTAGGCCTAATTTTAATCAGCAGTTTTAATTTCGTAAGTAGCAGCTAACGGAGATATGGATTGTATAGTAAGCCTATTCATTTTTGCAACACGGTGTGCCTACAGGCACACAGTTACAGTGTTACAACGTAACACGCAACATAGTAGGGAAGTGACGAGAGAGACGCTGTTGATGATTTTAGGCCTTATTTTCATTTTTAGGCCTAATTTTAAAAATGTAGTTTTAATTTCGTAAGTAGCAGATATAGGCCTAATGGAGAATTGGGTTCGACGGTAAGCCTATTCATTCATGCAACAATGCGGCGAGACTATTTTAAGCGAAGCTAAAATCCATTTGTTTTTATTGAGGATTTTAATTAGACGATCACATGTTATTATTTAATTTAGTTACGTCGAAGAATTCTATTAGCTATAAGGAAGTAACGAGTTTTAATTTGCCATGTTATGTAACTAACTTCTTACACTGAATCTAACGTTGTAAACAATGGTCGTCAATATCTGGTACCGTTGCGAAGTTGAAAAAAGCGACCGACGAACGGACAAAAGTCGTTGCAATAGTCTTCTCAGTCGGTACGGCTGTACAGAAGACTAAAACGTGCAAAAGGAATTATTACTTGATTTGCCAGAATGTCCCGAATGAAATCCTATCCCTGCTTACTCACACATGTCTGGCCCATACTAAGTTTATTCACTCCGTCTAACCCCCCCCCCCCCCCCCCCATCAAAACTAAAATAGAATGACCTTCATTCACTCCGATATTTCTGTTGCCGTATTTCTTGAAACAATTCTCAAATTACAACCGTACAAAAAGAATTACTAACTTCCCGGAATGTCCCGCATGGAATCCTCCTATCCTTACCACCTCACATATTGAGGTTTATTCATTCCCAACATTCAGCTCCATAAACTTGAGCCTACCTGCCAAAGGACACGTCCGTCTAACACCCACCTCCCCCTCCACAAACTAAAATGGAATGACCTTCATTCATTTGACATAAGGTATTGCCGTATTTCTTGAAGCAATTTACACAAACACAAAAACGTTTTAATTAAAAAAGAGTTAGCGCTTGACGTCCCAACCGTGGTATAAATTAGTTGTTGGTGAGAAAGTCACGGTTACCAAGTATTATACCATGGCTGCTATAATTGGCCCTCGAGTGAGGAAACACATCTCGCACTGCGCACTCGATGGACTTGCCCACTCTCGGGCCAGTCATCGCAGCTGTGGTATAATACTCAGTACTCGGTGACTATCTCACCAATAACAATTACTTAACAGTAACAATTTCTGGGCGTTTTTTAACCTTGTATGTGTCATCATTTCATTGTAAGTACGAAGATTCTGGGTACGTTTGGTTTCATTGTACATCATTCTCATTGTTGTCTTTGTTTGTAGGTGAACAAGGAGCAAAAGTTTGGCTCTGAAAATTAAAATTTGCGTGCATTCCCCAGGTCATTGTGAGACTTGCCTTGTCAGGGGGCACCTTCTAACCCCCATTTTTGTCGGCTCACAAATTAAGCTTGCATTTGAACAATTACTTATTCCTAAGTTGCTAGGGAGCCAGTAATGAATCACGTGACTGTCAAGTACAGTCATGGAGAGTGAAATATGGACACTTCTGCAGGGGCAGCAAGACGAAACTGATCGATTAGTCATACCACTCTTTTCAATTGAATCAGTTGTCTTTTTTCTGTTTGTGACGTCATCTGGGTGACTGGCAGTCAACGCACCACGACCTGTAAAAACTAATCAATCAAGCAGCTTAGCAGAGAAGCCAACATTTCCAAAGTCATTATTTCACGATCGTAATTCAGGGGTAGCAAGAATGAATTGATCGGTCAATCGTACCAGGATCCTCAACAAACTACGAAATTTAGTATGTGAATTTGGCAATGTCGATATATTTCGTACCCAAACTGGAAAAAAAAGAGGTAAAATGGACTGTGATTTGCCAGTGCAAACTCTGGCTCTGGTCCAGGGTCAACGCTAGAATCACGGTACTGGGACGGTGGCGCTGGCGAACCAACAATTTTACTCCTCCCAAATCTATATAACTAAGATCATAATATTTGTTAATTTGTTTATGTGTGTGTGTGTGTTTTGCCAGATTACAGAGATTCCCACTCTTAATTCTTATTTATTTTGTTTGTGCGTCCACAGTGGGAAGCATAATCTTATTTCTTATGTTTGTTTGTATGTCTGTCAGACGGAATTGTCTGTATAAGTAATGATTCGAACTGTCTTTTCAACAAAGAGGCACAGTACTGATGACGTCACAATATTTTCATGCAAACGGGGATCTAGGCCTCTTTGTCTCTTAACCATTGATCTAACTAAATCTAGTGAAAGCTTTGGCGACTACTAATGGGAAATCATAGCATTTTAATGCAAATGTGAAATCACAACAATGCTCTATAAAACCCGCAATATGTGCAAACGTGTACGGAGATGTTCTTGGGTTGGCTGCAGTTAACTGAATGCACGACTTCCTGCCAAAACTAATTGATAAGACTGCCCAGCAGTGAAGCCGACATTTTCACTGTCCAAATTTCATTGTCCGTGTCCGTCATATTTAGGAAAATTGGAAATAAGCCATTAGCAAAAATTATACACTAGAAATAACGTAGTTCAGTAAGCCACCTTTAGTCCTGGTCACGGTTGTGACCTTAATAACGGGTTCAGTGAGTCATCTTTATAACGTAAGTGCATAAAGGTGGCTTACTGAACGACGTTATTTCTAGTGTATTATAATTTTCGTTGATGGCTTATTTCCAATTTTTTTTAATATTATTTACAGCGATTTGTGTCGATTTATTGTACGTCGTATTTGTTCAGAAATTGGTTTAGGCCTACTGAATGTACTTCTGTCATACTTGTGTTATGTGGTGGAGACCAAGAAACAGACGACTCGATCGTGAAAACAACATGGAGGAATCAAGATAACAGTTTAATGTGATAAAATACCGTGTGCTCACTTTATCTGTGTTAAGGAGGCGCGATTGCCTGGTGGAAGACACTTAAGTGGATTTCCATTGCTTAATAGTCATGAGAAAACTATGAAGGTACAAGCTGCTCCCGACGTAACATACGCCGGTCCATTAAGAAGCCATGTTTTCACACTGCCCCCGTTTTTTCTTGCATCGCAGCAACCTGCAGAGGCGCACAGCACGTTTTATCTCAGCTGGCTTTCCATTGATGTATTTGGCGTTTTCGGTATAGATGTCGCCACTAGCCACGCACCACATACGCGCGTGAAGACATATATGCTGAGGGCGGGTTGCCGCAACGACAATTTTCTCGCTCACTAGCTTTTACTTGGTTAATACTAAATCTACTGGCGGCTTCTCGCCTTTACCTGAGAATGCGGCTTTCGAGTTGTCTATGCGTAGATCTTCTCCTCGTGCCTAGCGACACGACGTACGATGCGTGCAACATGACAGCGTCGATTTCTGACAACAAGAAAATAATTTTTATCGCAGTGCAGGACTGAGTTCTGAACGCCAGCTTTCCATGGTTTGTTTTCGATTCGATAACCCTGAAACGGCCGCCATGTTGGATTTTGCATTCTCGCTGCGGACAGCTATTTGTTCTACCGCCGTCAGATCAAAACCAAGAAGCTGTTCTTTGTGCGAGAATAGCAAATATTGGAAATGGCAAGAAATGACAAACAAATGTTGTAGCAATGTTTAAAATTATTGTTGCGCTTTGTTCTTTATCCGTGTTGCTATTTATAATACGTTTATCTTGCTGTGTATTGCCGCAGTTATTTAGTAGAAACTGAAAACTAATTGTAAATAAATAACGATTGACTAGCAAATAGCATTCGGCGAGCGAGAAGGTCACGGTGCATAAGGGCGCATTTACGCAAGGACAATTTTCTCGCTTACTAGCTTTTACTTGGTCAATACTAAATCTACTGGCTGCTTCTCGCCTTTGTCGGAGAATGCGGCTTTCGAGTTGTCTATACGTAGTAACCATGGCAACAACGCGGACGCAAATTTTCTCCTTGTGCCTCGCGACACGACGTACGATGCTTGCAACATGACAGCGTCGATTTATTACAACAAGAAAACAATTTTTACTGCAGTACACGACGACGGACAGATTCCTGAACACCGGGATTCGAAGGTTTGTCGTCGATTCGATAACTACGAAATGGACGCCATGTTGGATTTTGAATTCTCGCTGCGAGTAATTATTTATTCTGCCGTCGTTTGATCACTGCTAGGAGCTGTTTTTTCAGCGAGAATAGCAAATTTTGGAAATAGCGTGAAATGGCAACAATGTTGTAGCAATATTTAAAATGACTGTTGCACTTTGTTCTTTATCCGTGTTGTTATTTATAATACATTTTATTTGTTGTCTATTACGGCATTCATTTAATAGAAACGGGAAATTAATCGTAAATAAATAACGGTTGCCTAGCAAATAGCTTTCGGCGAGCGAGAAGGTCACGTTGCCTAAACGAGCCCTAAACCCGCAGCTTCGTGCTGATAGTGAAGTGCTTTTAACAAAACTGCTATAAATAAAATCAGTAGAAATAGAGCCACTAATAAGCACGGCCGGCAGGCAGTGCTTATTAGAGTTCGTTTGCGCACGAGAATTTTCAAAAACTGGACCGGAGGCGGAGAGGCGGAAGGAATATAATTATAGCTTTATTGGGGCCTTGGCCCTAGGCATGCACCCGCCCTAACTGAGATCGCTGAGGCGGAGCGGCTAACAATATGAAAATGTTACAATGCTGAAACATGCAACAATGGGTAACATTAGGCGAGGCACACAATATTGGTTTATAGCTCACTCGAACAAGATGCAACAATGGTTAGGCGCCGGGAAAGTAACATCGTCGTTGTTTGGTTAGTGTTGTCAGTCAGAGAAAGCTTACTCGTTATGGAGAACCAAAATAAAAGGGTCTTGATTTTCGCTTAAATCTTCAAGTTTTAAACATTAGGGAGCAAAGTCTTTAATTTTTAGGCCGACAAGACTGAGTGACTTATTTACTTCTTCAATGCGGCTTTCGGGAAGCCAATTGAATTGTTTCCGCGATTGTTTGCCATGATACTGCAACAATGCGGGTTCAACTATCCATCGAGATGACGCATGCTAAATTTAAACATACGCTAGTGTGTTGCCATCAAATAATAAACATTGGACAAAACTTGAGCGAAACCTGAACATAAATACGCATTTCTAATTTTCCGTTTTTTCGCAAACAAAATTGGGTAAACAATGGTCGTCCCGTAGACACGATACATCAGATCATAGCAATTACAATAAAAAGGAAGCTAAAAAAGCCAACAAATTAACTGAACAAAAAATGGCTTTGCCGTTCAGAAAAAATCAATAGAGCTCGTATCCCCATACTCACAGCTGTGAAGGTACACAAATAAAAACGGATTAGAGTTCACTCGAATGCAACGAACTATAATTTGAAGTCCAATTCCAGGGAACAAGGTTATGCCATGCCAGCCTCCATTCACACTCGTATATGTCATCACTAATCAAACAAACAAAATGATTGAATGTTTCACACACAAGAATACACATACAAAATACGGCATAAACACGTATATGAAACTGAATGAAAACCTAAACCCACAAACACATGCAGAACAAACGCCATAAACAGCAAAGCATATAAAACTGAAACATTAAAAATACATACAGAAAATGAACGCGTAATTACTCACACGACTAGAACTAAAACAGAAACCATCAAACGCAAACACAGGCTAATAAACTGCCCTAACTTGGAGTCTGCTTGTTTGACAAATTAGAAATACACACAAAATACACATATTGCCACTCATACGAAACTAACTTAAAATATAAAACAACAAACACAAATAAAAAAAAAAGCCTGTATAACACAGAAATTAAGCGCACACAAACATTCACATACATACGCACAGACACACACAACCATTACACATTTCAAACAGAAAATGCGTTTACTTTCTGACATAACCATTGAATAAATATAGTCCTTGTTCCCTGGAATTGTAGTTAAATTATAGTTCGTTGCGTTCGAGTGAACTCTAATCCGATTTTATTCGTGTACCTTTACAGCTGTGAGAATGGGGATACGAGCTCTAATTCATTTTTCTAAACGGCAAAGCCGTCTTTTGTTCAGTTAATACATCTTACATTATAAACCAAAGTCTCAAAGCAGAAACGAAGACAACAACGACGACGACGACTCCCTGCAATGAAAACGGGCGAGTGCGTCAATTCATTGGCTAGAAGTTGAAACTCGTACGTTGCTGCCTTGAAAAGAAGTTAAAATTGGCTCATTGTTGCGTCGAATAACAATTTGGTCTGCGTGGTCATCGTAGAGACATGTTTTAAATGACGTCATGCACGAAGGACAATTATTTTTCACACGGTACGGATGGCTCAAGTCAAAGCGACATATCAAAAACCAAAACTGGTAAAAGGGGCCGCCAAGTTCTGAATGGTTCGGCCCTTCAAAGGAGTGATATCAACACACCAAAACATTCGCCAAGTTAATCGCACTGCTTAACAATTCGAAGGTTAAATGAAAACTAGAACATTGCTACTTTCGGTAGCAATGTTCAAGTTTTCATTTAATGTCCAAAGTATAATTCGGTGCGATTAAGTTAGCGAATGTTTTGGTGTGTTGATATCACTCCTTTGAAGGGCCGAACCATTCGGAACTTGGCGGCCCCTTTTACCAGTTTTGGTTTTTGATATGATATCACTCCTTTTTTTAAAATTGTGTATTGACTCAACTCCACTACCGTGCAGATGAGTATTAAAGTGCCACGTCAACAAGAAATTGGTTTTCAACAATTTGCTACTACCTTTTGCCTATAGGCCGAACTATTCTCAACTTAGTCACCTCTGTATTGGTTTTTGGGTTGGTTTTAATTGTTTTAATTTGTTGTATTTAGTTAGTTTTGGTGTGTTAATATCACTCCTTTGAAGGGCCGAACCACTCTCAACTTGGTTGCCTCCTTACCAGTTTTTGGCTTTGTTTATTTTGCTTTGTTTTTAGAGTTGGTTTATTTTTCGTGAATTAGACGTGAATACAATTTCTTTGCAACGTTGTTTAGATTTATCGTAATGCACTAGTGTGTGCCTCGGCACGCACGTCAGTATACACGTTCTCATTGTCGGAATTTTGGCCGTCCAATGAGAGACGATGCCGACAATACTAACAATGGTCATAACAATATTTTCGTACTTACGCGCCCTCCCACGCCATCCCTGTTACGCCCCCAGGCTCCAAACCATAAAAGGTATGCAGTTCGTATTGTACTGCATCCATTCGTCCAATTTCATAGCTGGAAGCCTCCCCGTTATCTCGGTATCGATGAATAATCACCCTATGGGGATGCGCGCACTAGCTAGCTAGCTAGGTATGTAACACATTTTCAACGTTATTGAGGGCAGATTTTGCATTGAAAGCAGCATAGCTGGCATTCAAACACGAGTTAATTTTTGTCAGGTGGGTCATTGCTCTCGATTTCAACACAATTTAAGCTTTTGTACCGCATTATTATTTTTTCCCAAGTACCTGAAATGTGCCCAACTATACTTCAAGATATAAGACACTGACGCAATGGCGTCGCGCTACAATGGTTTACAACCTCGACAATTGAATTAATGTGATGTTTTTTTGTGATGTTTGTTGCCTAACTTTGCGCGACACACTAGCGTCTGTCTAGATAAACTGGGAGTGGGGAGAAGGGACTGAACGGCAAATGCCCGTGTGTGTGGAAGTAGTACGTCTGTTACACAGGGGCTTGGCACAAAAGACTAGCGGCCAGAAAAAAAAAACTCCGCGAGCGTCACTACCAACAATATTGTATAGTAACAATAATTATATCACGCACGCACGTCACGCAGAGTTATTTTTCACACAGTACGGATGCACAGTGGGGTTGTTTTAATGGAGACCATAGCAATTTTGTTGGGCCAAATCTCGCAAAAGAAGGAAGGGAAGGGGAGGTGGTGGGAGCAGTATTTAATTCAACTACGTGTAGCAAAGGAGAGATTGGGAAGTAGATGGACGGCCAGGTGTATAGGAAGGGAACGGAGAAGGGAGGGAGAAGATGGGAGAAAAGTGGCAGGAGAGATGGAAGGAAGCGATTGGAGGAAAGGCAGAGTATTACAGGAAGAAAAACCGCCCATCGTAGTGTACGTTTAGGCAACAGTGAGCGAAAACTGGGAAACAACCACGGGTAAAACAAAAGCCCGGGAGAAGCCGGGTACGACTACTAGTTTCTTGATAAAACAAATTTAAACAGGGTTCGCCCTTGTAACTGCGTCGCAGGCTACCTTGGTTGGCTCCTTCCTGGCGTTAGCATCGACGCGAGATGTCCGCACGTATTTCGTTGTGCTTCGTCACAATGACTGCCTTTCCCGTCTCTTGACACTCGCCTATATTCAGCGCAAGCCAAATATATAATATATATATATATAAAAGATATTCGGGCGTAAAAATTAAAAATAAAGAAAACGTGATTACTTTATTGTGACCAGTAAGCGCCGATGCACACGTGCGGTCGCCGCTGCGGTACCGCATTTGCGGTTTGGTTTACGTGCAATCTGTTGGGTACTGCACACATGTCTGCATCGACGTTGCGTTACCGCCCGCCGCTCGTGCGATCGTTTTGCACCGCAATTCCCACCGTCAACGCAGTGGTACCGCAGCGTTAAAAAAAACGCAATTGCGTCTCTGAGTACCTTGGGTGAGTTGAGCGGTGCACACGTCCGCCGTTTACCGCAAAAGCGTTACCGAAAATGACATCCAATTTCGAAGAAATAGACATGGAATTGTTTATTGGGGGAGTAAAGAACTATCCTGAAATATGAAATGTTGCTGCAGAAATGATTGAAGACTCATTGGAAAGTAATTAAAGAACTTATCCGAATTTTTTAGTTAATCTGCAAAGGATGTATAACATTTTCCCCTGTACGTCTTAAATTAGTACATCAATGTACCAAAATCCGTCGCATTGGTTTTGTTCACGAGGTAGGCAAAAAAAGCAACATCGTCTCATTGGTTTCAAACTATAATTTTTTGTACACGAGGTTAGGGAACCGAACGCGCACATACGTCACCGAAGCGGCACCGCAGCGTCAACGCGCGTTAATAAAACGCACGTGTGCACTTTCATGCAGTTAGCGACTCCTTCTTATTTTAGGATTTTTCATTTATTTCTGCATATACGGGGTAAAAATGACCCCCAGGTTGGTATTGCGTCACAGCCTTCACAGGGTTAAGAACGCATGTTTGAGATCGCGGTTGCTTTTTGCTGTATGGTGAACTGGACTACACGAATTGAACGAGCGAAGCAATCAAAATCTACGCATACAGAATTTGTTTGGTAGGCTATATTTAAAAAAAAATGTGGAACATTTCTTCATGCAAAAATAAAAAAATTAGTAAATCTAAACGGGAAATTGCTTCATGTACGTGAATGACGTCACTAGGCCAAAGCCGGGTACTCGATCATGCTTGTGCAAACTGACGAAGTTTTTCTGACAAGCAGACACCCGCAACATCATCAATAAAAAATGCTTTAATTTTCGACCACCAACTTGCATTTGGTCTTGCTCACAATAAAATTCCTTAAGAACCGAGAGAAGCAAAGCACACCACACAGTGATCCACTTAGCCGTGAATTTTGATTCTCTCTGATTTAAATGATTTTATTGTGAACAAGACCAAAATGTAAGTAACTGGTCGAAAATTAACGCATTTTATTGATGTTGCGGTTGTCAGACTGTCAGAAAACTTCGTCAGTTTGAACTATCCCTCCCCAAAAAAAGTGCATCATTTAACAAAAATTACTGGTAATTTAATAAATTGATGCATTGCTGTTTAACTGACCAAAAAGAAATGATGATTTTTTCAAGGGAAGCTGCATCTAACTACATGTCCTCAACGGAATGCCCAGGAATTTGTGCAGATCAACAGAAACGATTTTTTTTCTGTCTTTTTTTAAGTTCTAGACCACATCGGAAGTAGGCGCCATTTAATTCCACTTATGCTGTATACAGTGTGGTCCACAAAAAAAAGACGACCCAACATTTTCAGAACCCCTTAGAACCAGGAGAGGACAGAAATCTTCCCGTTTCATTAGATTTGATTTCTGTTCTATCCTGGTTCTAAGGGGTGCTAACTAGAAAAGTTGAACTTAGAAAATTTTGGGTCGACAGTTTTTTGTGGACCAACCTGTATCTTTAGAGTATACATTTTAAAAGATCTAAATTTATCTAGGTTAGTTTCATTCTAACGGATGTTAACAACACTTTTCCACAATTTGAATCACTGCAAAAGCAAGTTCGGTTTTGCCATAGTGACCAATTTATTTTGAAGTATCCAGTTGTACATTCCTTTACAGCATTATACATTATTAGCGGATATTATGACATTTGACCACTTTTACTTCGGTCATTCCTTATTGACCATACTCCAGCGACGCCTGCGTCTTCCATATCCACCCATCATGCCATAACATCCATATCCACCCATCATGCCATAGCCTCCCATTCCATATCCACCCATCATGCCATATCCTCCCATTCCATATCCACCCATCATGCCATAGCCTCCAAACATCTTGGAATTATCTGCATACGAAAAAACAAACAAAAAGAAATAGCAATTTAATGAAAAGTGTTCAAGTAATTTTTTTTTTTTTACTAAGGTCAAGCAAAGAATGAATTGAAGAAGCCAACACGGTGTAGAGTGAGAAATAATTAAAGGTACATTCCTCCAGGTTTGCTCTCCTGTACGGCCCAGTTTTGCAACAATACTTCAAACGTGTGTAACTGTTGCAAAGGCATTCGTTTTTCTGTTTTTTTCCCCTCGTGAAAAATGGATTTGCTACGTTCAATCTATCCTCTGCAAATGTTGCAGGGGCTGTTTCGCGAAGAATGCTCGAAAATAGTGAGAAGATCCGACGGAGCAAGATTGGAAGGAGAAAGGCAAATCTCAAAGCTCGTCCACAGCTATCACCCCCGAATCTCCTTTTACGCCTTGAGGTTTCTAAACCACTTCTCAAGAGGAAACCTTAACTAAAAAAAAAACAAAAAAAAAACATGTAAACACAAGATAAGCTTAAGGGAAGCCTAGAGTCAAGCCAAGAGTAAAAAAAAAAATTAGTTCTCACTCTGCACCTTGTTGGCACCTTCGATTCAATCGGAATTTTGGTGTTTTCACTTTATTGTCAAACAAAGAAAGGACATTTTCAAAAAAAAAAACAATTCTTCTTAAAAACCGTAATTTAAAGAGACGTACCCTCCAAACGATACGTATATCAATTTTTCTCAACATTCCGCATGAAGCAGACGTTATTATTCACATAATCGTCAGGTGAGGCACTATAAGGTGCCTCAGGAATTTGGGGCCTCAAGTGTTTTTTTTTTTTCATGTATTTTCATGTGAAAAATTCGCCCGTATTTTAAACATAATAATCGTTGATTAATCCTCTCCTAAAATTGATTGAAAAATGTGGTAGCTAGAAGGCGGGGCGTTTCTAAAGTTGTTGTTGGGAGGAAGGGGACCAAAACCAAGAGACAACCAAAATTTCATATTTTAAGCTTTGTCGGAAGTTTTGACGATAGGTTTGTTTGCCATTGGTTGCATTAAAAACTAAATTTCCTCTTTAATTTACAAAAAAAATATGTTTTTTTTTTCCCCCCCCCCCCCCCCCGAAAATTACAACTTCGCAGATTTGGATTTGGAAGCAGCAACATACGAAATGAAAGGGTAACGTAGCAAAAAAAAAAGGTCTCAAGTTACAAAAAAAATAAAAACAAAGAATAAATATGAAAATATTGGTGCGGTGGGGGGATAAAAATCGGTGGACGCCCCTAGGTGGTAAAAGTGGAAAATATCCGCATCAGATAGCATCACACAAAAATTTACTAATTTCTGCTTCTAAACATTCACGAAAATTGCTAGTGGAAAGAATGATTCAATGTGTAAAAACATTCTCAAGATACAGCGAAAATAATAATAATAAAAAAATAAAAAAAAAAAAGAGAAAAAAAAAGGTAGTCTCGTACGGCCTTACCGTTTGGATTTGCAGTTGTTTCGCCATCGTCGCTGAACACACTGGTTGCCAGAAGCATCAAGAACGCAAAGGTTATTGTATAACGCATTGTGATAATTGTGCTTCTATCCTGCAAGATAAAAATAAAAAAGGTGCGTTAAAAAGGTATCTTAAAAAGATAAGTATTGATCAGAAACAGCCCCAAAAGGGTTTAAAGTATTAGAACATTTTTTTCAATCGTAAAGAAGACTGTAAAATTTAAAATGTCACCCGCAGAAGAATAAAGGAAGGCCGATCCTATTTCGTTGTCCAAAAGTGAACAAATTTCTGATTATTTTCCAAAAAAGGCCATTCATATAATCAGAATTTTTGGATAAGCGGGGTTCGGTTAAAAGAGGTTCTATTGCAGTACCGGTACACAACGTTACAACTGGAAGAAGTCTCACGATTTTTCAAAAGCTGAATTTAAGTAACTGTAACTAAATAATTTAATAATAACTGTACTTGTGTTGCTAATCGTGGCTGCAAAATTATTCGGATAAATCCACATTGCTTAAAAAAAAATTGCTTCGTCAATACAGAATCTACACCTTAGAAGCCCTGATCCCGAAGTCCCTTGTAACCAACAGTACAATAAGTATTTTAAACTCCAACAGTCACTTTAAACCTGCGGTGCAGAGGCTCATCACTGCTACGTTTCGGTCACTGATTTATTTGAGGCCTTGACAACACGCCACGCGCCCCAACACCAGACCTGCTACATCAACTACTGGGCACCGCACCTTA
This sequence comes from Lithobius niger, assembly GCA_023313725.1. Classification (NCBI taxonomy): domain Eukaryota; kingdom Metazoa; phylum Arthropoda; class Chilopoda; order Lithobiomorpha; family Lithobiidae; genus Lithobius; species Lithobius niger. The sequence continues at coordinate 14,242 of JAHWFP010006324.1, forward strand.
AAACCACAAACACCACACCCCAGAACCATGAACTGCATCAATACAATCAAAAACACACACTTGCACTGAACCAATCCAGTCTGAAGCACAATGGAACCAGGTTACCAAGCAGCAACCACACACCTTGTTCTTTATTGCCCCACCTCACAACACCAGCCAGTTGCCAGTCATAGACCACGAACGTTGCCCCTATACCTCTATAGTAGCTTCCCGATAGTACCTCGCGACTGCCCGGCAACGTTTCAAAGTGGCCGGCAACAATAAGACCTCTGTAAACAATGAAACTTAAAATACCACACCATAATATTATTAGCCAGCGACAAAGAATTGTTTAGGGCCTTAGGGCTTCGGGCAGATGAACAGGAGTGGTTAACGCTCGTTAAACCCTTTGAAACCCTTTGAAGAATTGTTTAAACGATGCTGGACGATTAAAATTAAAAGATTAGTGAAAAGCGGATTAATATTCAAAACGTGCAAAAATGCACAGACGGGTTTGCTCACTCAATCAGCGTTTATTACCCAGCGAAAACTGATTGTTTAAACGATGCATAAACCGCTGGCATAAACCGAATAAATATCCATAACGCGCAAAAATGCACAGACGGGTTCGCTCACTCAATCAGCGTTTTAGCCAGCGAAAAATAATTGTTTCAACGATGCGTAAACTGTTGGCATAAACTGCTGGAAGATTAAAACTAAAGGATAAGTAAAACTCGGAAACTCGCATAAATATCCAAAACGAATAAAAATACACATGCGGGTACGATCACTCAATCAGCGTTTATTAGCTATCCAAAAATAATTGAGCTCACGGGTAATGTTTGATGCACCGTTTGCAACATGCGGATGGGGAGGGGGGTGTTTTATGAAACAGCCAGCGTAGCTAGCCTGGAAATTCTGATGCACCGTTTGCAACATGTGGATGGGGAGGGGGGTGTTTTATGAAACAGCCAGCGTATATAGCCTGGAAATTCTTATGCACCGTTTGCAACATGTGGATGGGGAGGGGGGTGTTTTATGAAACAGCCAGCGTAGCTAGCCTGGAAATTCTGA
>JAHWFP010006324.1:15394-26406 GCA_023313725.1 Lithobius niger
TAGCCTGGAAATTATGATGCACCGTTTGCAACATGTGCATGGGGAGGGGGGTGTTTATGAAACAGCCAGCGTAGCTAGCCTGGAAATTCTGATGCACCGTTTGCAACATGCGGATGGGGAGGGGGGTGTTTTATGAAACAGCCAGCATAGCTAGCCTGGAAATTATGATGCACCGTTTGCAACATGTGGATGGGGTGGGGGATTGTAGTTTACTCATAAAAAACATAGGTAACATACAACTCACACGAAAATGAAAAAAGAAAAGTTCATTCGTTGTTGATAAGCAAACTGAAACGGCGCGGCACAGAAGAGTGCTTCGGCAGCTTTTCCTGACGTTTATTCAGTGGCGTGGCGAGTTGGCTACCATTTACCGTTTTTGTGCTTTGCTCCATTGTCTAGAATTCGTACTGTGCAAGTGGTGGGGCAACACTCTGTGATTGATCATTGACTGGATAAGGACAATTTCCATCGCTGCACTACACGTCGAGGTGGAATTAGCTCTCTTGTGTATCAAGATCAACTTTGCGTAATACGTCGTAGTTATGGAGATCTGGTGGGTAAGTTCAATTGTCAGACAACATTGTAAGAAAATCGTTATTCAATTCCTTCATTGTTGCATTCGGCCACTAGCTTTAGTACTTTAACAGAAACCAAAGCTGAGCGTATTTCACGATGGTGAGGATAAATACCTACGCAGCGAAACAGCTTGAAAATTGTTGAAAATGGGCAGCCTTTGTGCCCTGACAAGCAATAGTTGTATCTGACTCGGTAGTAAACTGTTTCAATGTGATAAAAGTTCGTGAAGATTGTTGATTTCAGCTAACTACTACTACTTTATACTGGCTAAAGTATTTCCGCTTATACAAAATAATTGATGCCACAGATACGAATGAAATTTGGTATTCAAAACACTTTTAACTCCAATATGTACCTTTTATAGTTCGATGTTTGGGGAGGCATTAACTGAAAAGACTGCAATCATTTTCTAATGCTATCATCATGTATGCTGGGAAAACACCACCTGTCATTAAAGTAAATTATTACCACTTTTTTTTAGTTAACGAGTAACAATTCAAGCTGACTACCGCAAATAAACGGTAACACGAACACTGTTGATACAGTGGACGCGCTATACTTATTGTGATGGTTGTAGCTTTGAGCTGTACGGATAACACTGCTCATTTATTAAGGATACAGCTTATTACACCAGAGTGACCAGAATACTGACGCAATTGACGCCCCATTCATATACAACTAACACACCGTAATTATTGATGGTAGTATATCAGTTGCAACTTATTGCGTTCATAAGAAATGCATTAAAATGCGTAGCAAACTTTAGATTTTCGTAAAACCAGTGGAGACATACAAATCTGATAAGCACCTTTAATTATTAAATAAAAAAGCAAAAGTACAGGCAACTGAGCACAAGTTCATTGTATAAAACGCACCAATAAAAAAAACGCATAAAAAGCGCACCATCAGTTTAAAAAAAAAACGGCTAACTAGACGATGCGAAAATAAGATACAAAAGACGTGATATCAGAAACAAAATCCACAAGGGTGAAAGAACCCGCCAAGTTTCAACCAATCAAAGTAATGGTATCACAACAAAAATGGCTGCCACCAAGTTGCTACTTTAATTGACAAGCTAATCCCACCGACTGTTATTTCAGACGTTAAATGAAAAGTCAGGTTTTTCATTTAACCAATAGTCGGTGGGATTAGCTTGGCAACTAATGTAGCAACTTGGTTGCAGCCATTTTTGTTCTTATATCAATACTTTGATTGATTGAAACTTGGCGGATTCTTTCCACCTTGTGGATTTTGTTTCTTATAAATAAATCCCAAACCCTGCTCTTCAGCCTATACGCCTTGTGGCTGGCGTTTGCGTGGTTGCCTAACAACAATGTTTAAAACAATGTAAAACAATAAAACTGGTCACTTAAAGGGATATACCACCCAGTGCCATATTTCTAGATCCACCACATCAAGTACGGCCCCAAAGGTCTTACCGTTAGTCTTTCCCTTGCTAAAAAAAATGCTTTAAAATGTGGCGCCTAGGAGATTTTCTGTTGAATATTGTTAACTATATTTAAGAACGAGCCGTAACTATATAATGCACTGCCTGTACAATAATCAAGATGTCTCATCTCTGTGTGTACATCTACTAATTTTCTTATAATTACCATGAGATCTAAAATCTAATAGATTAATGCGTTAAAAATTAAAATTAATTATTCCAATAGATCGCCGAAGCAAAATTATAAGACACTAGCCTAGAAAATTATAAATTGTGATTTTAAAATACGAGAATCGTTCCGGTTTGTAACGACACAATCGTTGACTCGATTCTGTCTCGTGTACTATTCCCAAAGCCACCCGAGACAGCAGCTATCCGAGAAACGCAGCTACCACCCCAGCCGACCTTGGCGCTGTAATTGCTCGGTTGACGATCTGCGCGTAGCTGTAATTTGGCACGCGGAATGTTATAAGGCAGGCCGGGTGTCCCTTTAAGAGTTCCACTGAAGTGGTACTCCGAAACTACGTCACCAATGTCGATTAGTTTTAGAAAAGCACTATATGTACAGCCATGCAGCAAAAGCACGTAGCAGCGTGCACAGACATCTGAGAGGGCAGGCACAGCTTTCAGTGAAAGGGCACGCTTAGGCTTTATTTTTCTGGGACCATTTTTTTTTTGTTGTAACTCACCTTTCTACCATTTTTTGGCCCCTTTCTTGGGCTTCCTAGCTTTCTTTTTGCCCTTTTTAGGGCTGAGGCCCTTTTACTCGCTGCGACCAGCATTTTTCAGCGCAGATGGCATGTTTTTTCTTCATAAATGGCAAAAATGGCATTTCCTTTTACCAAAAAGGGCAGCGTCAATGCCCCCCCCCCCTCTGTCTCCCCTTGCCCCCCTGTGCACGCCACTGAAGCCACGTCTATAAATCTGGCTAAAACCAGCTTCATAGACCCAATAATTTGGGATTGGGAGGACGTTGTATAAAAAAGTCTGAACCGCAAGGAAACAAGCATTGGTTTCGCAATTCCAACTGAGGTCCAGATTTCCGATGTAATCCGACCGACAGATTTTAATCAATTTTGGTACTGCGTATTTGCCAGCCCAATAGGACCTACATACCAAATTTGGTTCAAAAATATTAATTTGTGTTAGAGATATTAGGTATCAAAATTTTCACTTAAACAGAGGAGACTGATTATCAACTACAGTGAGGCGACTGAGGTTACTAGCAAATAGCTTTCGGCGAGCGAGAAGGTGAGGCTTAGTGTGTAAATGCGCCCTAACAACCATACAAGCCCCAATTCTCAATTCAGTCTATTAGCCTTCGGAACTCGATCTACTGCCAACGAATAAGCCATTTCTAGTGACCAACCAAGAACAGCAAAGATCACATACTTACCAAATGCAGAGCTAGGAGTCTACTAGCAAATAATACGCCGGTGTTGTTGTATGGTATAGCAATTTGACGTCTGTATTTTCATTACCGGAAACTGAAATGGCTTCGTGCAAGTAGGATGTTGAACAGTTTATTTGATCGCGTTTGTCTTGCCGGAAATTAAAGCGTAAGTGGTCGTCTCCATAATGCCGTTATTACGTGGTTGTATCACAACGGCGCGGACGTCATTGTTAATATAAAGCATTGTGTAACGTACACTCACAAAAAAATACGAACGGAATCATTAACTGTTTGACGTAAACTGTTTGTCGCCCTAGACCTTTGTGTTTAGGGCGACATCGCTCTGTGATTTTGTCACGCACTCCGTAACAGGCCTATTAACCTTGGGGGACTCATTTGCGTCGTTCCATTATTCGTATCCTTCCAAAACGATTTTTTTTTAAAGAATTTCAGCCAAGTTTTCCTCGTTTGAAGTCGATGTTCAATGGTTAAATGAAAAATGTAAAATGCTTACTTCGCAGTTTTCATACAACGTTCGAAGTCGTAGTCAGTGGGATCAAGGACCACGCTAGTGGTACGCTCGCCAAGTGTCACGCCTCACCTAATCTCACCGCTTTCTGACCTCATTGTCAGAAACTCATTATTTGCATCCGTCATTGTTATATGCTGACTTGGTGTAGTTTTCTGACTTGGTGTAGTTTGGGGCTGGTGACCTTTTAGGTCAATGCTTCTAATAAACCAAAACCAAACCATTGGCTACGGTACACCTTCGAGCATAAAAAAAATGATCCACTATAACGAGGTTCGAGCAGCGTGACAACCACGTAAGCTCTCTCCTTGTTGTAAATAAGGACATTCCTTGCGAGCTAGAGGAATGCTCCATTATTGAAAATAGTTTCCAGTTGGGTTCCTCTCATCGTCGTGGGGCAGATAACCTAGTTTGGGTTCTTGGTCCCTAAAAACAAACAACAACAGTTGGTTTAGTGTTCTGCACATTTAACATTAACGTTTCTTTGTGTTGCGGAACGATTCCTAACAAAAATAAAATAATAATAAACTAGCTGCACCCGCGCAGATCATCTGCGCATGCGCGAGCGAAATACTATACTGGGCAGCGTAACTAAAAACGCCCTCCTGTTCCCCCGAACCCCCTGCAATCCCCGCTTTCCCCCTTTGTGTGGTCTCCCCTGGCACCGGCGGTATTTTGTGGGTGATTGCCTGTACCACCATCTTGATCATTTGCGCATGCGCCAGCGAAATACTATACTTGGCAGCATGACATGAAAAGACTCCGATCGCGGGGGGGGGGGGGGGGCCCCGACCCCCCAGCACCCGCACCCCCGGTCCCCCGGCCCTCCCCCCCCCCCCCCCACCCCGCACTTCCCCATTGGGTGATCTGTCCAACCACCACCCTTTCCCGAGGATTCCACGGTATTTGGTCTTCCTAAGAAAGTAAATCGCACTTCTCAATGTAGCTGCATTGCCTGTTTCTCCGTCTTTTTTCTAATGCAATAAACCCGCAACAACGATCGTGCACGCAGTGATTGTTACTCAACCAACTTTCAAACTATTCAATACAGCCCTTACAGCCAGCTTTATTAAAGCTTTTGATTTCCTAATTCGAGGCATTGTCTTCATCTTTTGTCGCCTTCTTCATCATTATTAGGCTTCTACATTGTTAGCGGCGGCTTCGTCTCAATGTCGTAACAGAAGTAGGTATTGTTTGGCCGCTACATTGTTAGCGTTTTATTCCCCAGGGTGACCTGGGAATCTGGCTGTTGCAGACATAGGGCCTTAGGGCTTCGGGCATATGACCAGGAGTGGTTAACGCTCGTTAAACCCTTTGAAACCCAGGGTGACCGCCTGGGAATCTGGCTGTTGCAGACATAGGGCCTTAGGGCTTCGGGCAGATGACCAGGAGTGGTTAACGCTCGTTAAACCCTTTAACCCTTTTTAACCCTTCTTTACAGACATAGGGCAGACATAGGGCCTTAGGGCTTCGGGCAGATGACCAGGAGTGGTTAACGCTCGTTAAACCCCTTTTAACCCTTCTTTAAGGCAAATAAGTATATAGATAGATAGATTCAGGTAGTGTATGTATAAACAAATTCAGGACCTCCCGAAGCCCTCATTGAAGAGTTAAATAAGTCATTAATCATGTTGCCCACATAGCTGTGAGTTTCATGGGGGTACGAGCTCTAATGCTTTAACACATTTATTAAATAAACAGAATTCTTAAAGATCAAACAAGGCCCGAAACGTACTTTTTTACAAACAATTTAAAGCAAAGAACGAAAAGTAAACTACTAAATAGGCAAGAATAAAAGCAAGAAAAGTCAATATTAACTCAAAGAAGATGCAGCGACAGTGTGATTTTCCCCGTGCCCAAGCATCGTTGCATCTTGTTCAAGCGAACTCTAATCCAAGATAGTGCGCCAGGCCTCCTTGTTGCACCACTGTTACATTACATGTTGCAGCATTATACAATTTTGACATTGGTGGCCTGTGCGGCTCCTGCTTTATGTCGATTGTGGCATGTTAAAGATCCTGGGGATTTCCAGCTAAATTGTTCCCTTCGTCGTCTAGTCTATGTCGTGCAGAAACGAACTCTACTAGACACGGCCTGCCGGCCACATTTGGCTGTTAATTTTAAGAACTTCTGGTTTCTAAATCGGCCACGATGGAATGGGGTGTTTATTTCGTAAATGCTTACTTAGGAAACAGAATCGATATATTTATTTTGCTTAATGAGCAGACTGGGATCATGATTAAACAAAGCAAGCTTCAATCATGCCGGCTAATCAGCTGTACCCTGGAACAATCAGCAAGAGGGCGAGCGGATTCATTCTTGGCACGATAGCAAAGAAAAAGGGCGAGCGGCCGGCAATGAGAACGGGTCAAAGGGTTTTAGCGAGCGTTAACCGCACCCGGTCATCTGCCCGACGAAGCCCTAAAGCCTTATGTCTGCAACACCCGAAATGGAGCCTCAGGAGAACGGATATGCGCTCTTATAATTAGAAACAAACACAATATCTACTAATATAATATCCAACCTCAGGAATTAATCAGCAGGAGCAGCAGCAGCCGACAATTAAAAGTAACGTTTTTTTCATGGCTACAATTTAAAGTAACGTTTTTTTTTCATTCTTCGTGCGAATGCTATGTCTTTGCTATGGTGCCTAACAATTCTTGGAGCACATGTTATGTATTACGAATTTTCGCCCGAACAGTTGATTGTTGATGGGTAAAATGAAAGAATCTGTGTTTCAGCTAAATGAATACAGTTTTAAAACAAACTCAGCTACGTTTTTAATTTCGAGGCCTATTGGCAGCTATTAACGATAGAATGGTTTATTTATTTCGTGGATGCAGGCTTTCAGAGCTGAGCGGAATTGTTTCAAAGTAGCAACAATTATTACCCCAATGTGCCCTCTTCTGTTGTTAAAGATAACACACATGAATTGTTTTAAAGTTGACGGAAACAATCACGGACATTAACATACAGCAGGTGCTTGCATACTGAATAATGACTTACTCAATGATAGCTTTTTTTTAAAGGATTCAATAAAACACAGGTATGCGTCTTTTTTAGGGCTGCGCCAAAATTAACCTTTGTTAACCTTTAGCTGCATGAATTAATTTCAGATACTTTTTTTAAGGATTGTATGGGCCAGTAGTAAAATTGGAATCATCATTCCCTTTGTTTGGACACGAGAGGAGGGGAAGGGGGATGAGAAGGGGAAATCACAATAAGTGCTTACTGAATGTGCGCATCAAGCAGAAGGGGGAATACGGGAAGGTGCCGTGAGGGGATGGGTGTTTTTTGGGGGGCTAATAAATTCCTAACCGAACACCAGGGGGGCTGGGGAGAAAGACAGGGAGGTATACAGACCCGCCACTGCTGGAGGGTGATCGGGCCGCCTGAGAGGGAGCGGGTGTGTGCAGATAGGGGGGGGGGGGGGGGAGAAATTGAAAAAGCCACGATGCGCCGGAGGGTGTACACCGTGCAGTGGGGTGTGGTGTATCAGGGTGTTCGGGCGTCGGGGGGAGGGGGGGGGGGGTAGAACAAACACCGAGGGTGCCGGAGGAAGGGCGGGGCGGTATACAAACCCTACACTGCCGGAGGGCGTGCAGTGGATTACGGGGGGGCACTCGGGGGACCAGGGACAGGGTTGGGGAGTGTGAGTTGTGGGCGTGGGAGTCAGAAATTGAAAGCACCATTTACTTTTCTAACACAACGAAACACCGGGAGAGGCTAACCCCACGAAATTCAGTCACCATGGTGCATGCACGGGTCTAACTAGTTGCTTCAATAATGCTGACTATTAGAGCCGAGTTGAATCCGCGGAAATCAGCTAGATCGGTGAATGTTAGCCGGGGAACAACTACTGTAATTATCTAGACACACGCTAGTGTGTCGCCGCCAAGTAACAGTAGATCGTCCGATTGTAGACATCCAATTGTTAAAAAGTGATTGTTGATGAAAAAAAGGTGGTCGCACTAGCAGACTGTGTCTTTTAACTGAAACCAACTTATACCTGATTTCAACATACTGGTGGGTATTCCCCATGCGGTAGAAATCTTTGCAAATCGTTTAAACAGGTGTCTTGGGTCCAGCAACGAACAAAACGTCAACACGAAAATGTGGGAACGTACCCTTCATGGTGAAAAAGTGTCCTCAGTAACGTTGATTTGTGTTACTGGTGACTAGTAACTAGTCCGCAGGCTCCCATGTTAATTCTCATAGGGTATAACGACACGTCCACAGCTGATTAGGGAAAGTTGCCAGATCTAAATTTCGGCAGACAGGTAAAGCGTCATAAGGGGAAGTGCCTTTTTCTAAAATGGGGGTGCAGCTAGAAGCACGTGGACCTGAAGTGGCTCGTAAGTGCAAAGTTATTGTTGTAACCATTGTTTGTGTTGTCATCCAAACCAAATTATCTGCCCCACGACGATAAAAGCGACAATTATGTGTTCGTGAACACCATGGTAACTAAGTGATTGAATGATTAAAGTTAACCGAGGTAGGGCCAAGTGAGGAGGGATGCGCTGATCGAGTGAACGAAGCGAACGAAAATCAGCGTCAAACCGTGTCAATTTCGCTGACGTAACGGCTAATTGGGCAATAGCAAAGGTGAAAATTATGAATGAGAAAATTTATAGACATTAAATTTCTCCAGACAAAAGATGCACAGATGACGATTACACCGTCTGATCTTTTTTCATTCACAGTCCTCTGAAAGTTGTGATATCCACCCAAAACCCAAACTAGTATAAGAGAAGCCGCCAATTTTCAAAAACGGTCGGCCTTTCAAAGTAGTGATATCATTCAGCCAGGGAAAGGCCGCCAAGGTTAATCCTATTAGCCAAGTTAATCGCACCCAATAATACTTTGGACGTTAAATGAAAACTTGAAGAGGACGGTACACGAACTCCTGCTGAATTATCTGCCCCACGACGATAAAAGGGTATGCTTGTTACTAATTTAATTGGAAGCATTAGTGAAACGGACATTTGATTTTATGTAGAATTACTGTTCTCATGTTAATTCTCATAGGGTAGAAAGACACGTCTACAGCTCACTAGGGAAAGTTGCCAGATCTAAATTTTGGTAGACAGGTAAAGCGTCATATGTGTAAGTGCCTTTTTCTAAAATGGGAGTTGCAGCTAGCAGCACGTGGCCCTCAAGTGGCTCGTACGTGCCAAATTATTGTGGTAATTATTGTCAAAACAATTGGCTGAAACATTTAAAATTGGCAGTGCTACATTTCTATGCCAAACGAATATACTTACAATTATTTGATAGAGATTTAAAAACCAACAGACTATGGTGGCCGACAAAAACGAAACTGTTTCTTCTCCCAAAAGCGGTATGATGACGTCAGCTTGTTCCAGTTGGCAACAATCAACATTATGACTTGCGCCGATTGTTATTCATGAACCACATTATTAAATGCAATACGCCATTGATGAACATCAGTCGTCACGAATCTGGATACGCTAACCTTATTTATTTGAGTGAACAATTATAGCTTCATGCCGTGATTCAAATTAACCTTGTGAGTGAGCGAAACGAACCAACATCAGCGTTTGGTAGCCAGCACGCTCAAAATTGCGATTGAACAAACTTAAGCCTGTGAAACAAGCACAAACAATAAACCACAACCGTGCCACTTTGACTCAACTAACTGCAAATTAGGCATTGGCAAATGTCGAAATTATGAATGACAACATCAATAGACATAAAATACCTCCAGACAAAACAGGTAAAGGTGATGATTAGACCGTGAAATTCTCTGTACATTTACAAGTCTAAGCAAGTTCTGACCGTGTTAATTTCACTGGCATAACGGCTAATTGAGCCACGGCAAATGTGAAAATTATGAATGAGCAAATTTATAGATATAAAATTCCTCCAGACAGAAAAGGTAGAGGGGACGATTAAACCGTCTGATCCTTCCTTCGTTCACAGTCCTATTAAACTGTGATATTCACCCAAAACCAAAACTGGTATAAGAGAAGCCGCCAAGTTTCAAAAAAGAGTTGGCCTTTCAAAGTAGTGATATCATTCAACCAGAGAAAGGTCGCCAAGGTTAATCCTGTTAGCCAAGTTAATCGCACCTAATAATACTTTGGGCGTTAAATGAAAACTTGAAGATTGCTACCGCCAGTAACAATGTTCTAGTTTTTATTTCACTTTCGAACTATTAGTAGGTGCGATTAACTTGGCTAACAGGATTAACCTTGGCGGCCTTTCTCTGGTTGAATGATATCACTACTTTGAAAGGCCGACCCTTTTTTGAAACTTGGCGGCTTCTCGTATACCAGTTTTGGTTTTGGGTGGATATAGTACGCTTACTTGGAAAGACATGCACGCAGCAAAGTTAGCAAAGTTGGGATGAGATGCGCTATAATGAAAGAGGGCGAGCAGATTCATTCTTGGCACGGGAGCAAGTTTGTTCTTGGCACAGTAGCAAAAAAAAAGGTCGAGCGGCCGACAATGTGAAAGGATGTGCCCTGTAACAACGAGTAAGAAACGAAGTATTGCTTCAATAATGGTGGCTATTGCAGCCGAGCTGAATGGTTTCAACGTCGGTTGAGTAACAATCACTGCATTAGTGCACGATCGTTGTTGCGGGCTTACCGCGGCGAAATAGGTAATTCAGCCACACTGAGAGTAAGAGTGGCGCTATTTACTTCCCTAAGACCAAACACCAGGGGTTCCATGGAAGGGGGAGCAAGGATGAAGGGAGGAGAGTATTCAGATCACGCAGGGAGGGGAATTCGGGGGGGGGGGGAACACGGGGTATCGAAAAGGCTGCAGTCGGGTATACAACCACACGATGGGGGAATGCGGGCGGGGGCGGGGGAAAGGGGCCGCAGGTGGGGGGGGGGGCGGGGAAGCGATCGGTGGCCCTTTTCGTGCTTCTCAGTAAAATACTTCGCTCACCCATGCAGGAACCAGCTTGACGGACATATGTTACGCCTGGGGTACAGCTAGTTAAATCTCGACACACGCTAGTGTATCGAGCCAAGTTAGGCAACAAACATCACATCAATTCAAATGTCGCGGACGTAAAACATTATAGCGCGACG
>JAHWFP010006324.1:26416-58684 GCA_023313725.1 Lithobius niger
ATCACATCAATTCAAATGTCGCGGACGTAAAACATTATAGCGCGACGTCATAGCGTCAGTGTCTTATATCCTGAAGCATAGTTGAGCACATTTCAGGTACTTGGGGGAAAATAATAATGCGGTACAGAGCTTAAATTGCGGTAAAATGGAGAGCAATGGCCCACCTGACAAAAATTAACGCGTGTAAGAATGTCAGCAAAAGTAGGGTAAGTACGCGATTGGGTTGTCCCTCCATCCATCCACCCCGGACGGAAGTGACTTCACAACCGGAAGTGACGTCGTAACCGGAAGTAGCGTAACAACAGGAAGTGACGTCATAACAGGAAGTGACGTCATAACCGGAAGTGACGTCACAGCCAGAAGTGACGTCATAGTCTAAAGTGACGTCATCATCCACCCCAGACGGAAGTGACGTCATTACCCCACTTCCGGTCACGTGATCAAAGTGGGAACGTCACTTCCGGTCACGTGATGAAAATTAGGGCTTCCGGTTTTCATCGATCTGGAGGAGGGTAAAGAAAGTGTCTTTTGCTACCTTTTTTTTCGTTCTCAATCTGGATGATGGTGGAAAAGTATCTTTTGCTACTTTTTTGTATCCTTTTGCTACCTCCGTAACCCCCACTTCCGGTCACCTGATTAAAGTGGGGGCGTCACTTCCGGTCAGGTGATAAAAAGTGGGGTGTCACTTCCGGTTTTCGTCTATCTGGAGGGGTGGAAAAAGTGCCTTTTGCTACCTTTTTTTTCGTTCTCAATCTGAAGGATGGTGGAAAAGTGCCTTTTGCTACTTTATTTTTTTTCCGTCAATCTGGAGGAAGGTGGGAAGTGACGTCATTACCCCCCCATTTTTTCGTTTTCGTCGATCTGGAGGATGGTGGAAAAGTGTCTTTTGCTACTTTTTTGCATCCTTTTGTTACAGTGATGTAATTACCTCACTTATGACGTCACAGTGAGCCTAATGTCGTCACTTCCGGTCACATGATGAAAAGTGGGGGTAATGATGTCATTTCGGGGTTTTATTGATCTGGAGAATGCCTGGAAAGTGCTTTTTGCAATTTTTCCCGTTTTCATCGATTTGGAGGAGGGTGGGAAAGGGCCTTTTGCTACTTTTTTGTTTTCGAAAAGTGCCTTTTGCTGCTTTTTTGCATCCTTTTGATACCTCCGTGACCCCAACTTATGACGTTGCAGTGGGGGTAATGACGTCACAGGTCACGTGTCTATGACGTCAAAGGGGATGTGGCTATGACATCATTACCCCCAATTTTTAGTTTTTATCGATCTGGAGGATGGTGGGAAAGTGCTTTTTTCTACCTTTTTGCATCCTTTTGCTACCTCTGTGACGTCATCACCCCGACTTATGACGCGGGGTAATGATGTCATAGGTCACGTGACTATGGCATCACGGGGGGCATGGATATGACGTCATTACCCCCATTTTTTAATTTCGTCGATCAGGCAGATCATAGGAAAGTGCCTTTTGTTACTTTTTGCATTCTTTTCCTACTTCACAGCCCTCAGTTTTGACGTCACATTGGGGTTAATGACGTGACAGGTGGTGGGGCTATGACGTCACTTCCGGTGGGAGGGGCTATGACGTCACTAAAGGTCGAAAGGAGTCTCAGGAGTGCAAATGCTGTATGAGCTTTCACATTACGAAAAATGTCTTATAAGTCATTGCCCCCACTTTTTAGTTTTTGTTGGTCTGGAAGATGGTGGGAAAGTGCTTTTTGCTACCTTTTTGCATCCTTTTGCTACCCCTGTGACGTCATTACACCACCGTCATTACCGGTCACGTGATGATAGTGGGGTAATGATGTCACTACCGGTTTTCATCGATATGAAGGTTGGTGGGAAAGTGATTTTTGATGCCTCCTGTGACATCACTTCTGGTGGGTAACTTCACGCTAATGCCATATGAGCAACTTCATGCTAATCCCATATGAGTAACTTCATGCTAATGCCATATGAGTAACTTCATGCTAATACCATATGAGCAACTTCACGCTAATGCCATGTGAGCAACTTCACGCTAATGCTATATGAGTAACTTCAAACTAATAGCATACGAGCAACTTCACGTTAATACCATATGAGAAACTTCACGCTAATGTCATATGAACAACTTCAGACTAATATCATATGAGCAACTTCACGTTAATGTCATATGAGCAATTTTACGTTAATGCCATATGAGCAACTTCATGCTAATACCATATGAGCAACTTCATGCTAATGCCATATGAACAACTTCACGCTAATGCCATGTGAGCATATGAACAACTTCACTTTAATGTCATATCAGCTAATTTATGTGTGGGGATTTAATACATACACTACACGAATCTAGATCGTGGTGGGAACAAGTTTAAAACGTACATAATACGTTCATCATTAGTATGTTGAAGGTTCCCAATGGGTTCTTTACTCTCATGAAACGAAGTAATAACGGGTGTAGATCGTAGCCGAAACACCAACGTCTGATTAAACGGTGTATAATATTCATATTTTGAGTGTTTCTGTACAGGTTTATACTCGATCAACACCTTAGATAAGGTAAGAAAACGGGTGTAGATCGTGATGGAAACAACCACTCGAGTGAAAGTTTAGATCCTCATTACCGTTTATAAAAAAAAGGAGATAATGGAAGATAAACATTCAGATCTGATTACGAAATTGATAAAAATGTTTAGAGTGCCCGTACGAGGAAAAAAGGATGAGCAACCCATTATTGGTCCATTAGAAAGTATTACCCTCGTGAAGGAGAAAGATGACGTGGAAGATGATGTGGACGTCAACCATAAAAGACGGAAACACGAGGATTACGTTCCTAATGCATCAAAATGGATCCGTTCCCCTCCATCAGGTATGAGACGAGTTCCTCCAGCATCGTTTCACTCTTTAAAGGCCCTTTTGAAGGGCCACAGATTGGTGGAGACTTCGAGATATTATTTGCATAGATTTTTCAAAATGCCGAAAGAACACGATCATGTGTTTGGATTAAGATACAACATGGACACGGGAGACCTCATGATTGGTGACAAAACTATCAAAACACGGGAGAACGACATAGTGTTGGAAGGAAAGAAGTACCGAGGAAAAAATCAGCTGTGGAGTTTACTGCCTCAAAAAGTCTTGCAGTACGAAACATACGACCCCGAAGTCTTGGCATCATACGGCTCGATTCTAAAAGACAGTAATGCCTTATATCGAAATTACGACCCCTACTTTGAAAAGCCCAAATCGAATCGTGGTTACAAGTACGTGCGTGTTATCAAACCAATTTGGGAGGAAATAAAGAAGGAGAAAAGTGGTTGGCTGGAAGAAATGGAAGATGAAAAAGATCGCGACGAATCGGAGTTGAACGAATCGGGGTCGAACGATACGGAGTCGGATGATACGGAGTCGAATAAATCGGAGTCGGAAGAACCTGGGTTGGATGAATCGGGACCGGACGAATCTGGGACGAACGAATCGGAAATGAATGAATCAAGGTCGGACGAGCAGGATAATTTGGTGTCGAAAGAATCATGGTTGAACGAAACAGAGTCTGATGAAGTAGATTACAACAACCCGAATGCGTTAGTGAATAGGCTGAGAGTTTTGGTAGGATTATTGTTGAGGGAAAGAGTTGATCATGAAGAGGAAATTATGCAAATTCTAGGGGGATTGACGGAGATAGAAATTATAACCGAAAATGAAAAGAGGACGGTACAACAAAACTTTACAGACTTGGGAGTTTTGTCTAGCAACACGATGTAGTTATTGCGTCCTATCAACTGGGAGGTAACAAAAGGACCGAAAAATTCCCAAAAAGTACTTTCTATCATCCTCCAGATCGATGAAAACTATTAAGTGGTGGTAATGACGTCATAGTCACACTCCCCCTGTGACGTCATTACCCATCATTATCACATTCCCACCATCCTCCACATCGATGAAAACCGGAAGTGAAGTCATTACCACCCCCCACTTTTCATCACCTGACCGTAACAGACGTCCCCACTTTGATCACGTGACCGGAAGTGGGGGTAATGACGTCACTTCCGTCCGGGGTAGCAAAAGGATGCAAAAAAGTAGCAAAAGGTATTTTCCCACCATCCTCCAGATCGATGAACACGAAAAAAAGGTAGCAAAAAGCACTTTTCTACCATCATCCAGATCGACGAAAACGGGAAAAAAAATAGCAAAAACCACTTTCCAGGCATCCTCCATATCGATGAAAACCGGAAATGACACCCCCACTTTTCATCACGTGACCGGAAGTGACGATATTCGGCTCACGGTGACGTCATAAGTGAGGTAATGACATCACAGTAACAAAAGGATGCAAAAACGTAGCAAAAGGCACTTTCCCACCATCCTCCAGATCGACGAAAACGAAAAAATGGGGGGTAATGACGTCACTTCCCACCTTCCCCAAGATTGACGGAAAAAAAATAAAGTAGCAAAAAGCACTTTTGCACCATCCTTCAGATTGAGAACGAAAAAAAAAGGTAGCAAATGGCACTTTTTCCACCCCTCCAGATAGACGAAAACCGGAAGTGACACCCCACTTTTTATTACCTGACCAAAAGTGACGCCCCCACTTTAATCAGGGGACCGGAAGTGGGGGTTACGGAGGTAGCAAAAGGATGCAAAAAAGTAGTAAAAGACACTTTTCCACCATCCTCCAGATTTAGAACGAAAAAAAAGGTAGCAAAAGACACTTTTTTCACCCTCCTCCAGATCGATGAAAACCGGAAGCCCCACTTTATATCACGTGACCGGAAGTGACGTTCCCACTTTGATCACGTGACCGGAAGTGGGGTAATGACGTCACTTCCGACTATGACGTCACTTCCAGCTGTGACGTCACTTCCGTTCGGGGTGGATGGATGGAGGGACAACCCAATCACGTACTTACCCTACTAGCAAAGCGGCTTTCAATGCAAAATCTGACCCTCAATAACGTTGCAAATGTGTTACTAGTTAGCTAGCTATCTACTACTTCTAGTCCGCTCATCCCCATGTTAATTTCCATAGGGTGATTATTCACCAGCACCGAGATAGCGGGAAGGCTTCCAGCTACAAAATTGGACAAATAGGTCCAGTACGATACGAACTGCATGCCTTTTCTGGTTTACAGCCTGGGGAATGGCGTGTGAGGAGGCGTAAGTACGAAAATATTGTTATAACCATTGTTAGTATCTCGGCATCATGGTGTTCTTAGGCATAAGAAAAGAGCGAATAGCTATGGGCCAAGGCTCTTGCAAATAAATTCAAATTCTTCTCTGAATAAACGGCCAAAGTTCGGACAATGACAACGTGTATACTGATGTGCGTATCTAGACAAACAATAGTGTGTCGTCACGAATCTAAACAACGTAGCCAAAGAAATTATGTCTATGTCTAATTCACTAAAAACGAACAAAATGTCAAAATAAAGCCGAAAACTTGTAAAGAAGCCACCAAGTTGATAATGGTTCGGCCTCTCAAAGGAGTGGTATGAAATTAAAATATTGGGAAAGCTATTGTTGTCGTGCCACATTATTACAAATCTGCAGATTAGTTGAGTAGTGTAAAACACAGTTAAAAAAGTGATATCATATCAAAAACAAAAACCGCCAAGTTCCGAATGGTTCGGCCCTTCAAAGGAGTGATATCAACACACTAAAACATTTGCCAAGTGAATCGCACCGAATAATACTGTGCACGTTAAATGAAAACTTGAACATTGCTATCGAAAGAAACAATGTTCAAGTTTTCATTTAACCTTTGAACTGTTAAACGGTGCGATTAACTTGGCAATGTTTTGGTGTGTTGATATCACTCCTTTGAAGGGCCGAACCATTCGGAACTTGGCGGAACCTTTTACCAGTTTTGGTTTTTGATATGATCTAATTCACTAGCCGCAAAAAAGGATAAAAAAGATAGGCATATGGATAAGTAAACAATGCCTTCAGTAAGGTATTATCTCAAGCACCCATGTTAAAGGTGGAATTTTGACGCTTAATATCTCCGCTGTCTGTGAATATCTTTCGATTAAATTTGATATGTAGGCTATGTTAGAGTTGATCAACAAGTATACCAAAATTCATTAAAATCCGCCGAAGCAAATCGGAATGAAATTCGTTTTTTGGCACGAACCGTTTCTACTACACTCCCTACCAGAACAGACTATTTGTCCTGTAATGCTGGGTCTTAGCTCATTTTACTAGTATAGAGCAGTGACATTTGCCGCCATATTGGCACCAGATTGGCACCAGTATGGGTTTTGGAGGGCATAACTACAAGGTGCACTACATAAAAATGGAGGGAAAACCAACGGAAGAGCGGATTTCTTAGCTTAAAATAACGTTGTTTTCTCCAATAACAAAAATCGCGCGTTTTAGGTCTAAGAAATCACGCTTAACAGCATCGGCTTCAGTATGACGCCCTTCTGTTTCTCTCTGCAGTGCCCCTTGCAGCTAACCCCAGCTCCAGGCTCCAGCATAGAGTTATATACAATAATACTCCGTCGTGTCACTGCTCTATTGCTCTATAGATAAGGGGTTTTTCGATTGATCAAGTGGTTTAGGGGTTACGGAGCTCTAAACGACTAGATTGACTATTTTACATTGTTTTAAACATTGTTATTATGCAACAATGCCAATCAAGAAATGCCAGCTGCAAGACGTAGACTGAAGATTAAACGGTTTGTTTCGAAGCTAATCTAAACTGCTTGTATACACCAAAGTAGCACGAATTAGAAAACAAAAATGAACTCGTTTGATGCTTAAGGTATGATTTAACTGATCCGAAATCAAAACAGCAAAGGAACACAAATAAAATTTCCTGTAATACTGCAGTGTTGCTGTACTGTTTAGTCCACGTGAAACCTTACTGCTGTAGTCAAATGTTTTTTGTTTTTTTACCATTTTTACTTTTGCACACGATAGATCAGGTAATGAATGGTGCATTCCACTTGGCTAAACGACATCGATGAAAACTGTTAAAAAACTAGTCGTGTGTGTGCTTAGCGCAGCTCTTGAAAACCTGAAAATGTCCTGGAAAGTAACAATGAAATTCCATGCCTGGAAAAGTACTTGAAAAAAATTGAAAAATGATAACTGTATCATCAGTAGGGTGATGAAGGAAAGTAGACGCCGTGACATAAGAACACTGAAATTGATCCAACAAAATAGTCGAGTGCGTAGCCTTACATTATTCTTCGTTTGTTTGGGTATGAAAAGTTTTGAAATTTGGGCTCTGGCTTTAATTGTATTTACGTGTATAATAGTTGGATATAGCAGTAAGGTTTCACGTGGACTAAACATTACAGTACCATTACAGTTACATGGAAGTTTTTGTGTGTTCCTTTGCTGTTTTGACTTTGAATCAGTTTGGGAGGGGTTAAGTTTGGGAGAAGGGGCGGGGGGCATGGAGGCGGAAGTAATAGTTTGGTATATCACTGTAATGCAGAGAAGGTGGGGGGGGGGTATAACAATAGTAACAAAACAGAAGGCAAATTATAATGAAAAAAAAAAGAAACAGAAGGCATAGCAAAAGGAGGGTTGCATTGGGGTGCAAAAAATACATCGTACATAAAGACAAGAAAGGTAAAAGGAGGAGAGTTTGGAAAGAGATAGGAGGAAGGGGAAGGGATGTGGTGGGAAGGAGCGGGGAAGGACAAAGGATGGAAAGGAGAAGAAAGCAGGTAGAGATGGGGAGAAGAGTTGGTGGGGGGTGGAGGATCAGGAGGGGAAGAGAGGCAGATGCAGCATTCATAAAAAATGTCATTGCCAAAGAAGTATTTACAAAGTAAAATTTCTGTTTCGCATTTTATTCGGCCACTTAAGAGGATTTGGGGAAATTCTCGGCATAGGAGGGGAAGAGATTTACCTTGGTCGTTCGTTTTGTAATACTGCGTAGTTAGTGGAGCCTATATATTTTTCCGGCTGTTTGTGACCTCACACACATACGCTTCTTCCAGGCTTTCCACTACTTTTTGATAAAATTTTAGTAGTGTATCAGTAATTTCTTGACACAGTTACGCAAGATAGCGTTACTCCGATACAAACTGCAGGTGTTGGAATCGCTCACACTGAAGCCCCGTTGTTTTTGTATCTAGTGACCCTTGTTTGTTTACGTGTAGGTTAGTATTAAGGCATTAAGGCAGAGCGAACGGCTTAAGGCCATTTAAGCTCTCAATAAAAATCAGTCAATCAATCCTGACCCAGAACAACACATTCTCTTCATTTTGGCAGCAAATAAAATCATGTCACACTGCAAAACCTGGATCCACGTGACAGACCACTTTTACCATGCAAACGATGTACAAAAGGCGCCTGGTACCTCGGCGACCGGGTCACGTGTAATTTAACTCCCTGCATGATTAGTAAACATCTTGCGCGGGTAAGGCTAATCATATCAAAAACCAAAGCTGGTAAAAGGGACCGCCAAGTTCCGAATGGCTCGGCCCTTCAAAGGAGTGACATCAACAAACCAAAACTTTCGCCAAGTTAATCGCACCGACTAATAGTTCGAAGGTTAAATGAAGGTTAAAGGTAGCAATGTTCAAGTTTTCATTTAACGTCCAAAGTATCACTCGGTGCGATTAACTTGGTCAATGTTTTGGTGTGTTGATATCACTCCTTTGAAGGTTCGAACCATTCGGAACTTGGTGGTCCCTTTTACCGTTTTGGTTTTTGATATGAGATTACTTTTTTTTTTAAATTGTGTATTAGACTCAACTTAACTAGCCTACATATATGTGTAATAATGTGCCACGCCAACAATAGGTTGAGTGGCCGTTTTTCCATTTTTTCCATTTTAATTTCATGTCACTCCTTTGAGAGGCCGAACCATCCTCAACTTAGTCGCCTCTTTATCAGTTTTTTTTTTGTTTTATTTCTTTATTTTTTCTTTATTTAGTTCATATCACTTCTTTATGAGCCGAACCATTCTCAACTTGGCGGCTTCTTTACCAGTTTTTCGCTTTATTTTGACATTTTGTTTGTTTTTCGTGAATTATACATAGACACCATTTCTTGACAACATTGTGTAGATTTGTGACTACGCACTAGCGTGTGTCTAGATACGCACGTCCGTACTGTAGTCAATCCCCGTCCTGGCCCTGCAGGTTGATGCGGCTGAATGCCCTCTGTATCTTAGAGCCACGTACCTACTTTAGGCTCAGTGCTGTTTGCGTGCTGTTGCGAGGGGCAAGGATGACCCGGTCGCTTGCTCTTTGTCAGAGTTCATGGTGTTTAGCGAAGTCAACAGGGGTCGCCTTGGGTCGTTCATTCCGGGCGCGTCTGCAGGGGTTTCTGGCGCCCAGGTTTGTGGCTCCTTTTCGGTCGTTGGTCTGGTGTGGGGTGGTAACAGCTGTTTTTGATGTTGTGCCAGGGGTTCCGCGCATTTACTGTGATGCATCGTTCTGCAGTGAGCGGTAGGTGAGGGGGAGCAGGAGTTTTCACTCCTTATTTTCATTTGGGGAGGTGCTTTTCCCTGAAAGGACTGCCTTCGACCTTCTTGGGGAGAGCTGGTTGCTCTGGCAATTACCCTTGATGTTGGTTTCCCTGCTTTCGCCGTGTTTTCGGACTCCGCCGCCTGGAATTGTATTCTTGAGGCGAACGTTTGGCACTCTACGCGTAGAGCAACCTGTTGCTGTTGAGATTGGCAGGACGTTGTGGGCCGCCCTGCGGCGGGAAGTGTAGGTCTCGATGCAGTGGGTGCTTGGTCAGTCTGCTGAGTTTGGACACGAAGTTGCGAATGGGTTGGCAAAGGAGGGCTTCGATGGTGGTATGAATGTCGTGCGTTGCCCTGTTGTGCCATGGGACTTGCGACCGATGCTTCTGCTCTCTATCCCAACAGGCGTGGCAGACTGTTTGGGGTGGTGGGCGCACAGATCGGCACCTTTTTGAGGTGCATCCGATCGTGTCGTCACTTCTCTTTCTGGAGGAGATTTCGTGAAGGGATGTGCAACTTTTCACCAGGTACTACACACGCCATGTTCTCCTGCGGTCCCGCATGCTTCAGTTGGGCTGGAGTGCTGATCTAATCTGTGCTTGTGGGTCGGGAGAGGAGACTGAGTCTCACTTTCTCTTTTCCTGCCCGTTGTGGGCCAGTTTTGAACGCATGTGGCTTTCGGCCCCGGAAGGTCGCTCAAAAAGTTGGCTGCTCGTGGGAAAGGGTTTCGGTATGCTGTAAAGGGAATAGTTGTTTTTTGCGACCGAACTGGTCATTTAGGAGGCAGGGAGGCTAGTGTTGCTTGTTATGCCGTGTGGTGTGATGGCTGGCGGGTGGTGCTATGGGGAGATCATTGGTTGGGTGTGTGTGTCTCTGGGTGTTTGTGTATAGGTGTGTGCGGATTTGTGTGGGTATGGGTGCGTTAGTGGCAGAGTGTGCAGCATTGGAGTTAATGTTGTTAAGAGTCAATTTAGTTCGTAAGGTAGAATAGAACGTGAGGGGTCAAGCCTGTGTAAGCCCTCGTATAAATAAATCAAATCAAATCAAATCAGTATACACGATGTTATTGTCCGAACTTTGGCCAGCCAATCAAAGACGATGCCGACAATACTAACAAAGGTTATAACAATACTTTCGTACTAACGCACCCAACCACACCATTCCCATTACACTCCCGGGCTGTAAACCAGAAATTTTCGTCCAATTTCATACCTGGAAGCCTTCCCGCTATCTCGGTATCGGTTAATAATCACCCTATGGGAATTAAC
Source organism: Lithobius niger (assembly GCA_023313725.1). Taxonomy (NCBI): domain Eukaryota; kingdom Metazoa; phylum Arthropoda; class Chilopoda; order Lithobiomorpha; family Lithobiidae; genus Lithobius; species Lithobius niger. The sequence continues at coordinate 37,111 of JAHWFP010006324.1, forward strand.
ATAAGGATGAGCAGACCAGAATTAGCTAGTATCACATTTGAAACGTTATTGAGGGTCAGACTTTGCATTGAAAGCCGCTTAGCTGACATTCCTACACGAGTTAATTTTTGTCAGGTGGGTCATTGCTCTCCATTTTACCACAATTTAAGCTTTTGTAGCGCAATTTTATTTTTACTAAGTACCTGAAATGTACCTAACTATGCTTAAAGGATATATTAGAGTTCGTATATCAGAGCTTGTTTGTGCACGATAATTTTAGAAAAGTGGACAGGAGGAGGAGTAGGTGGGGAGGTCCCAGAATGCAATGCTGCAGCATGTAACAATGGGGCAACAATAGGCGAAGCACACAAGATCGGACTATAGCTCATTTTTACATTTACATTTTATTTATTACCAGAGCCTTAGGATCGTACATCATGCGCTCATCTCTAATGGAACTTAAATTTAATAACCAATACTGCACAAACAAAGCACCCTGCACTATCTACTAACCTACACTCTAGCTCCACCATCCACCAATACCAACAGGAGCAGTTTTACCTGATAGTCCACCAACACCAACAACAAGTACACAAACTGTCATGACTTCAAGTCCTCCCAAACCTCCCCGTCTGTCTGCAGAACTTCACGACTTAACGAAGGGTGAACTGGACACAGCCCTTGCATTATGCGAGGAGGTGCCAAAAATCTCCCTCAAGTCAGTAACTCAATCGCACAGGACCGGCCACCGAAAATTTGTCCAGTGGTGGCACACCAAAAGAAAATGCTCCACTGTTTCGGCTTTTGTATCGTACCCGCTGATCGGAGTGGCGCAGATCGGAGTGGTGCTGATGCCCATCCGAAACTCAAGCACCCTCAGTAGAGCATGCCCAGTTCTGAGCCTGGACAGCAGCACTGCATCCCATCTTGAAAGAGCATCCAGACCATGCAGATAAAAGACTGTCAGGTGGAGGTGATAGAGAGCCCAGCCAGTGCCACTGCTATCCCACTCCTCCTGCCAGTCCCTAACAGACAACCACCTCAGAACCGGCGTGAGGTCCTTCGAAGTGACCGAGAATGTTACCACATTGGTCCTGCCTTCAAACCCCCCCCCTAGTCAACCCATCCACCACCTCATTCCCGAAGTGGCCAGTGTGGCCAGGCACCCAGCGCACGACCACTCTAACCCCCTGCTGCAGGGCAGTCACCAATTTCAGCCGTATCTCAACCACCAGAGGGTGACTGACATCCAATCGCCTTTATGCTGACTGCAGAAAACGGATCGTAGCCGCAGAGACCATCAGAACCTGAAACTGCCTCAACTGTAGATTTAACCCCATATCTAGAGCAACCGACAATGCAACCAACTCCCCCAACAAAGACAGAACGGAGGCCCTGGAGACAATAGCTGTATTCTAGCCGGAATTCCGGAACACATTCTCTTATGCCTCCCTCCCAAACTCCGCTGAAAAACAATGCGTCACAACAGACATACACCCAGTTGGAGTCTACTCCTGCAGTCCCCAAACAGCCCAGAAGAAGCAGAACCTCTTCACGCCAGGACCAGGGGTGGCCCCCACCAACCAACCTCAGAGCGGGGAAGGCACCCAGACCACACTGTTGCAGCAGAGTGGCTCCCAGCCTCAATGCCCCGAGAAGCTTGCAGGTCCACCAGCTCAACGAGGAGTAGGTAACCAAACGCCTGGCCACTGGATTAGCGCTGCCCCTGGATATCGCCCTGAGACACAGTTCAGACCACTTCTCTCTGGCTCTGACCCAGAGTGGCACTTCTCTTCCCTCAATATGCAACGCTGGCACTGGTGTCGAGGGCAGACAGCCATTCAACGCCGCCTGCACCCTCTACATGGCACCCTTCGAGCCAAGCAGGAAAGGCAGGTGGAAATCCACACTGGACCGAATGTTTTCCCGATACAACGTTATAGTGAGTTCTCAAAAGGATCTTGGGGTTATTTTTTGTGATACCTTGAAATTTAGAATAATAAATAGAAATAAATTGCTGTAAATAATATTAAGGAAAATTGGAAATTAGCCAATAGCGAAAATTATACACTAGAAATAACGTAGTTCAGTAAGCCACCTTTATGCACTTACATTTCATCGGAGTGGCATAACCCGGATTCGAACCGGCTACCCAGTTTGCCCCAAGATCACTTGCATAGCGCCTTAATCGCTACGGCCACGTCCTCCACTGGCATAAAGATACCTCACCGAATCCGTTATTAAGGTCACAACCGTGACCAGGACTCCATTCGACCGAAATCTGCTCGGCCATAGACAATGGAGAGGGAAGACAAATCATACACTCATGAGGCTCAATAAAGGAGAAATAAATCGCTGTAAATAATATTACGGAAAACTGGAAATTAGCCAACAGCGAAAATTATACACTAGAAATAACGAAAGCACTGTATTGGAAGAACTGTATTGAAATTGCCCATAAGGCCCATTTGCGAGCAAGTCTGATCCTTAAATGTTTTAAGGCAAGTCCTGCACGTGTGCTTATTAATGCATTTGTTCGCCCCATTTTAGAATACAGCAGTGAAGTGTGGAACCCATTCCTAGTTAAAGATCTAAACACGATTGAAGCCGTCCAATGCAGGTTTTCTAAACGATTGCGTGGAATGGGTGGACTTACGTATGGGCAAAGACTTGAAATGCTCGGTATTGAAACTATAGAAGTGCGTCAGATTAAAATTGATCTGAGGTGTTGTTACAAGCTCATTTGGGACCTTACTCATTCAGACCCAGATCCCCCCTTTGTTAAGCTGAAGGAAGGAAGACCTCTTAGGGCCCATCCACTTCAAATTGTTTGGGATTCTGCCAGACTTAATTGTAGACAGTATTCTTTTATTTGTAGAGTTGGGTGGACTTGGAACGCTTTGCCGTGTGAAATTGCTATCGCCCCTTCGTTGTTGAGTTTTAAAGCTAAGCTTAAGGGTTTGCCTACAAGTTATTTTGATAATATGTTTTTAAATGTTGAATTTTCCTTGATTTGTAAACACACTGGAAGCCTATAAGTGACCTTGTGCCCATTCCTTTCCTTTTCCGAATGGAATAAAGTTATTATTATTATAATGATTGCCCTTTTAGCCCCCGACTTATTGGACGCCAGCGACCTGAGGACCCCATGGTATGCCACAATTCCTTACCGAACACCACCCACATTCACGAACCAAGAGATCTGGGGCACACACTGGTAGCACACACTGGTGGAAGCTTTCACCACCGTGGCCCCACAGGCTACAAGCTTCTGACCACGCGCAAAGTTCATTAATTCAGTCTTCGGTTCGGATAGAGACAAGCCCCGCTCTGCAAGGAAAGTGATTCCTCTAGCACTGATCCCCTCGAGCGACGTCAGCAGACGGCCTACATCGGTGCCTACAACCCAGACTGCAACGTCGTCTGCATACGATACGATGCTTCCAAGTAAACTGAAATCCTAGATAACGGCAACGGCAACGATGGTAGAGAGCGGGGAAAGTAACATTGTCGTTGTATCTTGTTCGATTTAGCATTGTCATATCAGAGAAAGGTTAACACGTTGTGGAGAACCAAAGTTAAATGGTCTTGATTTTTTATTAAATCTTCAAGTTTTAAACCGTATGGTGCGAAGGCGCTAATTTTGAAGCCTAAAAATTGGGCGGCCAACATGACTGAGTGAGTTATTTACTTCTTCAATATGGGTTTCGGGAAGTCAGTTGAATTGTTTCCGCGATTGTTTGTTATGGTACTTTACTTTATTTTATTTCACAGAGCCTAAAAGCCTTTACGCTATGCGCTCACAACTAACCACTACTTACAACTACCTAAGACTACTTACGCTAGCACATCTCACTCATGGTACTGCATCTGCCTGCAATAATCCAGAACCAACTACCCATCGAGATGACACATGCTAAATCTAGACACCCGCTAGTGTGTTGCCATCAAGTACTAAACATGGGACAAAGCTTGGGCGGAACCTGAACATAAAAAAGGCATTTCTAAGTTTCCGTTTTCTCCCAAACAAAATTGAGTGGACAGTGGACATACCGTACAGATGATAAAACAAACCTAACCAATTACTATAAAAGGGAAGCGAGAAAAAGCCAACAAAGTAACTGAACAAAAAACGGCTTCGCCGTTTAGAAATAAAGCATTAGAGCTCGTATCCCCATACTCATAGCTGTGAAGGTACACGAATAAAAACGGATTAGAGTTCACTCGAACGCAAAGAAATATAATTTGAACTCCAATTCCAAGGAACAAGAATTGTGACACGTCAGCCTCCATGCGTACACGTACATGTATACATCACTAATCAAACAAACAAAATGGTTGGATATTTAAAAAGAAAATACACACACAAAATACCACATGTACACGCACATGAAACAGAACAGACACCAAAACCCACAAACACACACAAAATAGACGCCATAAACACCAAAACGTCGACAGAATTAAAAGATGCAAAATACATACACAAAATGAACACGTAGTTACACGAAGTAGAACTAAAACAGACACCATCAAACACCGGCAAAAAAAAACTATCTTAACTAGGAGTCTCCTTGTTTCACAAATTATAAACTCATACAAAATACACGTATAGCCACTCGCACGAATCACACTTAAAAAATAAAACAACAAATGTGAAAAAAACTCTAAATTAAATCGCACACAAACATACACACACACACACACACACACGCATATTAAACATTTCACACACAAACTGCGTTCACTTTCTGACATAACCACTGAGTAAAAAGTCCTTGTTCCCTGGAATTGGAGTTCAAATTACAGTTTTTTTGTGTTCTGAGTATGGGGGGGTTCGCGACAATTCGGTTCCGTGACAATTCGGTCTTGGACAATATTATTAGGTCCAAAAAAAAAACTCGGTCCCGGACAATTCGGTCCCACAATAAAAGACCACATACGACAATTCGGTCCCAAGTCAAAACATTTTCCAAGTTGAAAAAAAAATGCCAGTTAAAATTTGAAGACCTAGTACTACAAGTATGACTGTAAATCTTTATAATAATATTGGAGGCCGGCTAAAAGGAAAGCCAAAAGGAAAACCACTTTTCCCCTCCTCGTGCCCGCATTGAAAATGCACTTTCCCACTCTACCAGCATGGAAACAGGAGGCAGGCGTAAGTGGTCGATCAACTCAATAAAGGTTCAATCTGACAAGTCGTCGGGCCGAACAATCACTTCTCCCCTCCTCGCGCCCGCATTGCAAATGCGCTCTCCCATTCTACCTGCATGCAAACAGGAGGCAGGCATGAGTGGTCGATCAATCTGACAAGTCGTCGGGAAGAGTGCCGGAAAAATGTCCCGGGAAATGTGTCCGTAAACTTTATTCATGACTGGCCCCGTGCATAGCACGGGCTTCCTCTAGTATAAAATTAAAATCTTATGTTGTGTGTAATGCCAGTTAAAAATTGAAGGAGTGTTTTCTGGCCAAGGCAGCCCTAGCAAGGGAGAGTTCACATAATTATTACGTAGTGTCTAAAGTAATTTTCTAACTTTTGCTTACAACTTGAAGGTTTTATTTTTTTCAAAATATATGGTCTAAATCTACGCCTCTAGGTACTAAGGACAACTTATAAACCAAGTTCATTCAAAAAATGTGGAGGTTATACTGAGTGTTACAGTGGTCTAAGTGGGAGTCTAAATTCTTAGAAAAAAAGGGTTAGGTAATTTGTGAAAGCTTCCCAATCGTTGCAGCAATTTTGAAACTTTGGGCTCTACACGTTTCGGTGTTAGTTCTCCTTTTGCTTCTTGAACAATGGCCTACGCAAGCAACGATAGTTTGGTCCATTTGAATGGCTTTGATGGCTTTCCATATCGTTGGATGATTATGGTCAGCCAAAGGTCCAAAACCTCTGTTCCAGACATCCGCAGCATTGTTTGTTCTACTGGTAGCGTCGTTTTATGGGACTACATGGAGCTCAAGTAATTTGCAATTATTTCTATAAACCCATTTAACCACTCGGGCGGCTTACTTTTTTGTTGCGGACCGAATTTTGTTATAGGGTTATGTTTTATACGGGACCGAATTGTCACACAATACCTGTAATTTTGGGACCGAATTGTCCGGGACCGAGTTGTCCGAGCTCTTATGCTTCTTTTTTCTAAACGGCGAAGTCGTTTTTTGTTCATTTAAGAAGACATTTACGCTATGGCGTCGCGCTGCAATGGTTTACGTCCTCGACAATTGAATTGATGATATGTTTGTTGTCTGACTTGGTGCGACACACTAGCGTGCGTCTAGATCATCGGACGGGCAACAGTACCGACAACAGGAGTCGGAGCGCATCAACAATGACGTCTGCTTTCGTTTTAAATGCTCGTGCATGAATTCTTACAGTAATAAAAATATTATTTAAAAAAATTCGATTTTGTTCAGTCGTTTAATTTTTCAGCCATGCTGTTATAGCTGGCAACAACTTATTATTATCTCGGATTAATCTGGCAAACCAGGATTTCAATGTTACAAGGTAATACAATTTGAAACTAAAATGTCTACAATTTATTATTAATGAAAAGACAAACTAAATTATGTTATAGATCAGGGACAACCCATACAATGAAGTTTTCAGGGTATTGCATAATGGTAACTGCTGGTTAAAATGTATCTGTAGCCATTTTTGATAAGTTTAGTCCCACATGTCGTGGGGGAAGTAAATATTAGCTCATTTTGCTTACACACGTTAACTTAAGTTAGGCCTGTTATGTTTTGTTTGTTAGATCTGATATTAGTTATTGGGTGTGTACGTAATTTCAGATCGGTCAATTTATTTAAGGCAGTAACGGATAAAGTGCTGATATCAATCATAAATTCCCAGCCCACAAATAGGCAGAGAAATCCAGCTATACTGCCATCTGCCTACTTGCAACACAATAAAAGTTTACAGAAATTTCTTTCATTCAGAATTAAGGGTGAATTTCTCAAATTATGCTACCTCGCTTGCTCTATACCTAACCTTGCTTTTCGGTAATTATACAGTTTAACCGAACCATGATAAATCACTCAATTTTTTTACTAACCGTCGCAGATTTTCATCCTCTTCCCATTTCACATTAAAATAGGGGGAAATCTGTCTTAAGTTCTGAAAAAGAATATTAAAAGTACGTAAAACGATAAAACGGCCGTATTAAAGTGCCGGTCATCTTGCAGACTACAACGCAGCAGGAAAACCTGATTTACATCGCAAGGAAAGACTGAAATTATTTTCCTTCCGCACGGGTTCCGCCTCCGCATGCGTTGTACCTAACCTACATAAACACAAACATAACCTAACTGACCTAACCTACCTAACCTAAATAAACACACAACACCACGACGCAAACGTAACCTAACACTTACCTAACCTAACTGCCAATAACAACAAAACCACACCGTCGAAACTAACAATAACAAAACAACGAAAGAAAAATTTCCGTAAACATTTAAAATCGAGTTTTCCCGCTACCCTGCTTCCCGAATCAAAGACCTAGCAGTATGACACGTGGCAATCACCGCCGTATCTTTAGTTGTTTTTACAAAGTTCTTAAGACGTGCCCTGTAATCCCACAACGATCCTTATAGTCTGCCAGCGAATCTGAAAAAGGGCTCTAGTTTACAAGATAGCGTAACCCGAAAGCAGGGGTAATTAACAAGGGTAATTAAAAAGATTTTATTCTAATTATTTTAATTAGAAGGTAAGCTGAGATAGTTTATCTGCGATGTAGAGCTTTGATTTTTGTATCGTTTTACGATAAGTTCCATCTTTAAACTGGTGTAGTAGTCGTTATAAATTAGATAAATGGATATAATTAAGCTTAAATGAAAGATGAAAATGCATATTTTCCAACAAGGGAAATTAAAACGATTTATTTTAATTAGAAGCTAAACTACGGCAGTTTGTCTACATTGTATCGCTTTGATTTTGGTATCGTTTTACGATAAGTCTCATATTTAAACTGGTGCAGTAGTCGTTCAAAATTAGATAAATGGATGTAATTAGGCTTAAATGATAAATGAAGATGTATATTTTCCAATAAAAGTAATTTAAATGATTTAATTTAATTAGATGCTAAGCTACGGTAGTTTATCTACGATGTAGTGCTTTGATTTTTGAATAGTTTTACGATAAGTTCCATCGTTAAACTGGTGCAGTAGTCGTTCTAAATTAGATAAATCGATGTAATTAGGCTTAGATGAAAGTTGAAGATATATATCTTCATTTTTCATCTCAGCCTAATCCCATCCATTTATTCGAGTTAGAACGGCTGCTGTAGCAGTTTAAAGATGGAACTTGTGATAAAATGACGCAAAAAGCACATCGCTATAATGTAGAAAAATTGTCGTAGCTTAGCTCCTAATTAAAATAAATCATTTTAATTACCCTTGTGGAACATATACATCTTCATCTTTCATTAAGCCTAATTACGTCCATTTATCTAATTTAGAACGACTACTGCACCAGTTTAAAGATGGAACTTATCGTAAAAGGATTCAAAAATCAAAGCGGTACAATGTAGATAACTGCCGTAGCTTAGCTTCTAATTAAAATAAATCGTTTTAATTTTCCTTGTTGGAAAATATGCATTTTCATCTTTCGTTTAAGCCGAATTATGTCCATTTATCTAAATTATAACGACTACTATATTAAAAGCCTACCGCGGCGAACTTATGCGAATTTTGTTCCTGCGTCTCCTCCGTTAATGTTTGGTGTATGATGGTGTGGATGGTATCTACGGACAGCTACCGTGGTGCAGTTTTGCATCTCGGGGCAGAATTTCGATTGGTCGTGCCATTACGGAGTTATGGGGCCTCGAATGACTAGTTTCATTGTTTTACATGGTTTTTACCATTGTTATTTGGCAAAAATGCAAATCAGCAAATGCCAGGATGAAGGGTATTGTGATTATTTTATTATCCTTTTTAAAATTGTGGTCGTTCATCAAGTCAGCATAGCTTGATGGTTGAAGTGTTGGACTGCTAATCGAAAGATTGCAAGTTCGACTCCCGCCCGAGCACCGAATATGGGTTGTAAGCTTAAGGCAGGCATAGCTAACATAAGCCAGGTAGAAATTAACTGTTAATGATGTAAATGTCCTTCGTATATTCTCTATGGTTAAAGAAATACATCCTATATCCTCTGCAGTTACAGAAATATTGTATTTACGTTTTTCATAAATGTTTTTGCCGAAATTTATGTGCACCACCAGATGTACCCTCAAATAAAACTTTAGTTGAAATAGATACACTTTTGAGTGAAAACCTATGCCCAGCACCTAATTTTATTTGCGAGCGTGTGAAATTCCAGCACAAGAGTCCAACACACTGGCGAATCCATTTCAACTTGAATTACGGAACTGAAAAAGTTAACGTTAAATTGTATACAGTGGCTGTGGCTAATGGTACAAAATTAGAAATAATGCTGAAAGATTGTTTCATTTCAGGCTTACGTAACTCTCAGACATTAAAATTAATTTTGGCACAGGATCTGAATACGCTTAGATTTGACTCAGTTTGTAGTTTTGCACTAATGCAAAAGCTAGTTGAAAAAGTTGTAGGAAAATTTCAGGTTTCTTCCACTCACCAAGTGATGCAACGTCAAAAGGTTTCTAGAAATGGTACTAGAAACAACAAGTCTTTCTGTTGCGGTTTTGAAAATCACATAAAAAGGTTTGCAAATATTGTAGGCACACGTGCTCGTCTTGTGGCAACAAGGGTCACCTGAGCAGGGTTTGTCGTTCGAAAACGGAAAACGTGTGCTCAGCACACGAGCCGCCTAAGCCAAAATTGACACAAAAACTAAGCAACGTGCAAAAAACCACAAATTTGGAAGAAAGAAAACACACATGTTAGAAGAATCGGGACAAACCTCTGATTCTGACGTCTCGGGTGGTGAAAGTGTTGGATTTGGAAGATTTAGAAGTTCCTAACAATTGTTGAGTCAGTTTATGCTAATCGATGGATTATTGATTGCAAAATAAATGGCCATAGCTTACCAGTCGAAATTGATTCTGGTTCAAATGCAACCTTACTACCAGCCAACTGGTACCATACCTATTTTGCAAATTACAAATTGCATACCACAGGTATAACATTAAAATCTTGGGTAGGTGACAATGAAGCCTTTAGGTGCTATTTGGGTTGACGTTAGCTTAAATAACATAACGGCCAAATTATGAGCTGTTATTCCTCCAAGTGAGCAACTTGCTTTGCTTGGACGCAGCTGGATGGCAAGGTTGAATTCGGACCCTTATTATGACCAAATTAAAATACATGAAATTGTTGAAATTGAAAGTAAATCTGAATCTCTTGAGTATGTATCAATCTTGTTTTGATAAGTAGGCCTCTGCTTGGTTCCCCATCTTGTTTTCACCGGGTCTGGGCACCTCAAAGGTTTTAAGGCCAGCATCAAATTGAAAGCTGGAGCAACACTTGATCACAAAAAAGCTCGACCGGTTCCTTTAGCTGTGAGGGGAAAGGTTGAAACAGAAATAAGCAGATTGATGTGGGAGGGGGTTCTGAAGCCAGTGGATTGCTGTGCCTGGGCCACGCCTACAGTTTTGATTTTTAAACCTAACGGGGATGTTAGAATAGTGGGTGATTATTCAAGTATGGTCAATCCTCAGTTGGAAATATAATACCATCCCATTTCAAGGGCTGAGTATTGTTCAGTCAGCTTTCGGGATGTGATACATTTTCAATTATAGATGTAAGTTATGCATTCCTGCAAGTGGAGTTGGTGAAGAATCTAAGGCACCATTAACTATAACCACGTGTCTGGGTCTCTTCCAATAGCAGAGATGTCATTTCGTCTTAGCGTCTTCTCCTGGCATTTTCCAGAAGCAAATGGAATACGTGCTGAGGAACATTCCTCGAGCAAACCCATTTTTTGACGGTATCCTACCTGCTGGAAGTGCCAAGGGGCATGATAACACTTTGCTGAAAGTCTGTGCTCCACTGCAGGAAAACGGTCTTAGTGTAAACTGAGTCAAAGTAGAATAAACTGTCTTGGTTTCCATATTGACAAAGATGGAGTTTCCAACAGACCTGAAGTTTTGGATTTTTAGCAGCCAATTTTTTTTTCTTATTTTTGGTTTGCTTTTTGGTGTGCTTTTTCTCTTGTGGGGGGAGAACGTGTTGTTAAAAAACTGTTAGCAAATGCGTTTGCATGTGATGAGAAACCTGTTAGATATTTTGATAATTGTTAAAGTTATATGTTATTAAATTATAGAGTTTAATAGGAAAGTATTTAATAGGTAGGCTAAGTAATAATTGTTGTTGGCACTTGTGTAAGGGGGGGAGGTGGTGGTGTCTGCCAGTACAGATAAGTACTGGCGCATATCTGTTAACTTGTTTAACACTTCTGTAACGTGTGGCGCTGTGTGCCTGCTTTGTGTATGCATCGTGTGTAAGTATATACGTGATGCTCTAATGTTATAAATATGGCAACAGCTCTCCGGAGCTCTGCTGCTGAATACCTACCATTACCCTGCGTGGTAGTCCACCTCATTGTACATATTTTTTTACATATGCTACAGTTAACATGTCTTTTAAAGTATCTCATTTGAAGTGCCGTTTAAAATGTCCCGTCTGTTTGCCAGAGGTTCGGGGATTTAATAACTCTAAGTATTATGTCTAAAATTATAATATAATGTTTTCCTGTATGTGACTTAAGCCAGATAACATGTTGGAAGCATTGGATATTAATTTCCGAAGCACTTATTACTTTCAAGTAATAATGGTAACACATCAGCTTTAAGGTAGCAGGTTGGTGGCCGGTGCTTGTTTGGGGTCTCATCGACATCATCACCACCTCTTTGAGGTAGGGAGCAGACTTGTAGGAGAATGACTGACCATGATGTCACAGACGTGTAGGTAGATTTCAGCACAACTTGGCCTAACCTAGTCGTGCATGAGCAGTTGTGTTTTCGTCGCTAACGTTACAGTCCATGCGGAAACTTTTGGATCCACTTGGCTGATATAAAGAGTTGGATGTGTTGCATGTTGTAATTTTTCCGTGTGCCTTAGTGGGGGGACTCTATGCTTGAGTCTACAGGACTAGAATGCTGAACCAGTAGCCTAGCTGATCAGAACTGGGACAGCTGAAGACCAGCCGCGTTGATGGCACTCTGAATGCAGAGGCTGTTGGCAGTAGGAAGATCGTTGTTGTGGCTGTATATTAATTTGTTAGCATTTTAACTACATCGGGTGGAAACCTTAGCCACCTCCTTAGTAGGCCTGTGCATCACAGTTCGCTTAACCGTTTGATATTGGTCTATAAATTTGGTAGCTTTCATAGCTGTTATTCTAGTTTGGACGGATTTATTTAGCCGTTATACTGAAAAGTATTCCTACTAAATTGCCAAAACAACGTGTACTTCACTGACATGGTCTATGCAATGTTTTCAACTGTTCGATTCTACATGACCGGTGTTGGAGCTACTGCTTTCCTTCTGTAATTATTGAAGTCCGATGTAACTACAATCCTTGCTCCATCGATTAATAAATTCAAATTAATAATAAATGTTCAACCTGCCACATACAGCTGGTTAGGCGACGGAAGTGTATGACCACGAACACCGTCCCTGATTTAATTTAAAAATAAAGGAAAATAGAAGACGGGTATACCACAGGTAAAAGATGTCACACCAATAAACCATCTTTTGGAGAGGTCACAAGCTCTAATTAACCGACAAAAACAGTGGAGAGAAGGCGAAGTCACCACCTCAGTTGGAAGCGAGTTCCAACAGTGCACAACATGACTTGCAAAGAAGTGTCTCCTATAATCGAGGCGGGATGAGAGAATCTTCAACTTAACAGGTGACCACGTGTCACCTGGAAACTTGTACCCGAGGCCGAGGTGCACATTTTTTTGGGTGTCCGTATATCCATTAACCAAATTTTAGGTTTCAAGGTTATGTGGTTATGGACGTACAGCATCATATGCACACATGGATATTATCTTTATTAAGATTTTTTAAAGTCTCTTTTCAACCTTACCGCGTACAAAGGGAATTCTTCCTAAATTCATTGTATCAGGAGCATATTGTAACTATTGCTTCGTATTTCATCTCTCGTCATAAGGTCATCTGAGACAGAAGCTATCGGTTTCGTTTCCAGATACAGGCTAGTTGATTCCACATTGCTACAACCTTATTTTACCAGAGCAACACTAAAACGCGTCACTTTTTCCTACGCGTGTGAACTGGCATTGAGTCGGTAGGCAAAACACGCGATTTCTGCCTATTGGCCTTGGCTTGCTGTACTATCTGCTTCGCCGCTTCGTGATTGTGGAACGCTGTTACAAGCGTAGGCGCCGCATGCCTGGATTAAACGTCACCTGAGTGGTATTTTTCCACATCAGTCAGTTAGGTTAAAACCTGTAACATGCGTTATCTGCGAAAATAGTTACGGTCAGTCGTTCCAAATTTGGCCTCATGGGGTCATGACCATGAACGAGAGATGGAACCTGCGGTAATATTATCATGGACGCTTCCCTTTCATGCCACTCCTGGTTGTATTGATTCTTAGACTAGACAAATTGGGTTCACTGAATTGAAGGGAAAACCACAGCACCCTTCTTTTCCCGACTTTTCATTGTTTTCCCACTTTCTTGTCTGACCACATCCGTATTGCCTTTCTTATGCATTTGAAAAATAATTCCGTGGTTCCAAAAGTCTGAGAAGAGCTGCAAACTGGGTCCCAATGTTTGTAGCTTTTAGAAAACGTAATAATGAGCCTATTCCTTGCAAGAAATGGTGAAGTGCTTTGTTTTTAAGAAAAGACCACAAAATTATATTATCCAACTCAAACTGTGGTGTCTCTAATAACAATCTTGTAGAACTCGTAAATTCCACTACATCTTGCTGTACTTATTGCTTATCAGTCTTCCGCTGAAAAATTGAAAGAATTTCTTCTTTATGGCAAATCTCATTATGGCAAATATCATTCTGAGTGGGTAGACACTGAGCATAGCAGGGAGGCCGGGTATAGATATACTAGTTAATCTAAGCAATGCTATCATTACGTTTGTATTTCTCGAAATCGAAAACACTTTAATTTGGACTAGAATTAGGCTACGACGAGTAAAAATTTTGCAGCCATTTTATAACTAATTTCGCTGTTTTTTTTGTTTTTGTTTTGCTCTTTTACAGGTTACATGTTCCAAATTTCAAAATGGAACGCGGAGGGTACAACGACTTTAGCCGGCAGATGGGCCAATTTGGACGTGGAATGGGTGAATTTGGCCACCTCATGACAGACTGGGGTCGCCAAATGGGCGATGCTGGACAGCAAATGAGTCAGGGTATCGGCCATCACTTAAATAACGACATTAGCCAGCGAATGGCAACTGGAGCCAGCCACGAACAAACTACAGGAGAGGAACCAGTACCAGGTCAACCTACAACTGGAGATGTAGGTCAACAACAGCCATCACCAGCACCAGGGAATGCTGGAGATGTAGGTCAACAACAGCCATCACCAGCATCAGGGAATGCTGGAGATGTAGGTCAACAACAACCGTCACCAGCTTCGGGGAATGCTGGTCAAGAAATGTTCGACGCAGGTCAAAGTCAACCAGCATTGCCACGAGACATGACAAATCTGAGTCGGCGCCTAACTTCAGAAACTGGTTATCAAATGGGTGATTGCAGTCGGCAGTTTGGTGATTCTGGTCAACGACCACAGTGTGATAGTGGTATTAATGTGGTGAACATGAATGTGACGTGCAGTATCAATGACGTTCACACAGGGAATCCAGTTGGTTCCTGTCCGTGTTCTTGCATTCCTTGTCCAAATTGTAGGTGCAGCTCGTCCAGATCTACACCAACTGCCAATCCCAGCTTTGTCATTAGAATTCCTTTTGGTGACGCCAATCCTTTCGGTGACTCCAGTCCTTTTGGTGTTCCCGGAACTTGTCCATTTGGTACATCGGGATCTCCTCCGTTTGGTGTCCCCTATCCATCTCCTTTTGGTGCCTCTGGTCCTTCTTCTTTTGGTGCCTCTGGTCCTCCTCCCTTTGGTACCTCGGGTCCTTCTCCTTTTGGTGCCTCAGGTCCTCCTCCTTTTGGTGCCTCAGGTCCTCCTCCCTTTGGTACCTCGGGTCCTCCTTCTTTTGGTGCCTCGGCTTCACCTTTTGGTACCGCTGGTCCTCCTTGTGGTGCCAACAGTCCTTGCTGTCCTTTTGGTGCAATCTGTCCTCCTTGTAGCGCCAGCAGTCCTTGCTGTCCTTGCTGTCCGTGTCCTTATGCTGCAACCTGTTCTTTCGGCGTGCCCAGTCCTTGCTGTCCTTTTGGTGCGTCTGGTTCCTGCAGTCCTGGTGGGACTTTTTGTCCTTGTGGTCCTGGTTGTCCTTGCAATTCTGTTTGTACTTGCAATTCTGCTTGTATTTGCAATTCTGCTTGTACTTGCAATTTTGGTTGTACGTGCTGTCCTGCTTGTACTTGCAGTCCTGTTGGTGCCTCCAGTCTGTGTTGTATTGGCAGCCCTGTTAGCATTCCCATTCCTTGCTGTTCTAGTTTCTGGCATCCCAGCTCTCCCGGTGGCATGCCTGAAGGCATATTTGGATGCCCTCAGAACATCACTAGTATCATGATCGATTCCAAAAAAATGCAGGTATGTCGTACGTAAGTCAAGTAAATTATCAAGTTTACGTTTACAATTTTGCTTAATTTTAATTCAGTGTTTCCTTTCCCTTAACTGCAAATGATTGGTGACCAATTGATGTAAAAAGAACATCTGTTGTAGCATTTGGCATCTTTTCTTTGAAATGGTTGGTTTGTAATCACTGCATGTGTTATTGAGTGTGGTCAAGTTCGTCTCGTTGTTACAAATTTATAAATTGTTCAGGTATTAAACTTTTATACTAACACTGAAAGTTTTTGTTTAACATTGTTTAACTTAAACAATGAAACGAACATACCCATCTTCAAGAACAAATACGTGCGTGACAAGTACGAGTAATCCATATTTTTAAAGAGTTAGGAGCACTGTGTTGCCAAAGAGTCGATTTCAATTTAAGTGTGGAAAAACACAGAACAAAAATTACTATTCCAGTGCGCAACTTTTTTTCCGGTTCATTAAACTTGTTTGGCATGTAAACGTTTTGCAGTTACATGCAACTTTTAGCACTCGGTTGTTACGCTACTTTAATTCAAGTAAACATGTTACACGGGGTTGGTCATAACCTTTGTATTGCCTGGGTCCAACGTATAAACAAACCCACGATAAGCACACTTGCTACTGTACCTTTAATTAATAATTTCTTTATATTCGACGTCAATTGTGTGCCCGCCATGGTGACAAATCGGGAACGAGCTATTCTTGAGACACACCGATTAACGCACATCTCGCGAGGGTTCTAAACTACATAGAACGGAATACAAATCTTTTTCTCCCCGACTATTATGCTCTTATCCTAAAAGACTGCATATTGTCTGGGGAAGCAAATAGTGGGCACACAGATTATTGACATGCAATATGGTAAAAATTATTAAAGAAGGTGTAAGTCGGGTATGTTTTATATGGGTTTATTTATATGTTGTACCCCTAGGTAAAGATTTATGACCAACCCTGTAATATTGTATTGCAAGGCATACATTTATCAACTGTTTTAATTCTGACTTGGCGTTTACCAATTTTTTTATTAATGTTCCCAGCGGGGTAGATTTCAATGTAAAACCCAAAGCCAAAAGCGCAGTGATTTTACAGTATATTAAAAGACAAACACTCGCAATAAGACTTCCCAAATGTAAATAAATTCAATTCCTAGGTGTGCGTTGTTGTTGACGTAGGAAATAAAGAATGGTGCCTCTTTGATGATCGAACTGAAAACCTGCATAAAACTTATGGTTTTCGTGCTATTCTTCGCGCCTAATTTCTTGAACGTTAATGCGATTTTTGCTTCTTTACACGGACTCTTTGTTTCAAATGCACGAAAAGAGAGGAAACTATTCCAATGACTAAATGTCAATTTCCTAATTATTATTTTGCTTTGAAACACTAAACTCACTTAAACGTAAATTAGTGTACTCCATTTAAAGACACGTTTATATATATAAAAAAAAAACCAACAAAGCATTTGGGTTCTCTTAAAAAAAGCAGCCAATAAGGCAACAAATTGTCAGCTATAACAGTATTTGTGCATTTACAAAATCCATTTTGGCGTCCGATCAAGAAAATTTTTCTGCTCCTTTCCCGGGTCGAAAGTAATTTGTAAAACAGGAATTTGGTGTAAAATGCCAAAATTATTCGTTTTGTAAAAGCACATGCACTTTCGTGTGGGAAAATTTTATTTTTGTCTGAATCAAACTGTGCTTTATTCATACGTTTTAGTCTTAGTATTAAATTAACACAGAAGTGTCAAATTAACTCGTTCAAAGAAGGTAACTGGCCGAAGAAGCAACGCTGAATACTCGATTGAATTCGGACTCTCGGGTCACAATAAAATGCGCTATTTTATTTCGATTAACAAAGGGCTTAGCTGGAAGTAAGGGTAAATGACTACATTCACCCAGCAACAGACATCTGATTACGTAACTTAGGATGACATCACTTCCGTTCATGTGATCACATGACCAAATACAAGATGGCTGGGTAACGTGACTGGAAGCTAGGACGATATATGGGTAAACTGCATTTGCCAGACAAGCAGACTTCACAATTTAAGGCACAGCCATCTGTGTGATGCATGCGCTTTGAGATTATGGGATAGCAGCAGCCATAGAGATTGAACATGGGGTGAGCAAATTCAGTCACAGTAACTCAAAAATGTTGGAGAAACTTGGAAGTCCGTCGAGTAGGGAAAACACGCACAGCTACAGTTAAACTGTGACACTGTTAGCGAAATTTATCCTAGCACAGTCAAAAGGTTGAACTAAAGTTCCAAATGCTATTCGATTTTATAAATTGATGTTTACATAGTTTTTAAGATAAACAGCATTTTCACATTATTTGTGGCAACCTGCCTGTAAGCCATTAAGCCACACTCCCCCCCCCCCCCCCCGCTTTGTCTTCGTTGCACATCACAGGAGTGATGAATTACAGGATGTGTGTCTCACGAATCTCAAGCGAGAGCAGAAGCGAGAATGGTGGGCTCCATAAGCGCCACCATGTTTCTTCTCTTTTTTAAATTGTTGTTTTAATCTGAATTGTTATGCTCTTTATAGGGGGTTACAATTATTTTCTAAAACTAAATAAATAAATTGGCCTCTCGCGAATCTCATTCATGCGAGAACAGGAAGTTAACTGGCGCCATGTTGGCATTACTGGCGTCGGCCAAGAACCGGAAGGAGTGCTGATTGCGAAGGTGTGGAATGTATCGTTTCTAGTACAGTTGCTACCCCCTGCTGGAAGTGGCATCATCCAAGATGGTGGTGCCCATATGGAGTCGGCCATATGGAGGCGGCCATCTTGGGTCACGTCACCAGAAGTGACTTCAATTAAGGTCACGTGAACAGAAATGACGCCCTCAAAAGTCCGTTGCTGGTCGAATGTAGTAATTTACCCCTACTGGTGCACGAACGAGAGTTCGATGGTGAAATAGCTACCTCAAATAATTCCGCAGCTGTACAAGGATAGTCGAGGCAATGCACTGAGCAAAACTGTAGGCAGAAACACCGGGCAGAAATAATTGGAGTAGTGAGCTAAAGTGGATAGAAATCAGTTTATTACTAACGTATTGTTGGCATCTCTCCTCGCTTCATAACGAGTTCTGCACATCACAAGAACTCGGCCAAGTGACATGGCCTTTAATGCATTAGGCTCTGTACTTATTATTCTACATTCTTATTTCTAGCTTAGCAATTCCTGAATATGAAGCAAGCCATTATCGGAAGCCAACACCAGGATCCAACTCCGGATCGGACTTCCTTACCACTGCTACTGAAAATTGCAAACCTGAATATCTCCATAAATGAATTTGAGGGAGGAATTTCGCATTGAACTTCCTTGTACCCTTGTACTTGGAATATTACCTATGAAATTTTTTCTCAACTTAGAGGTGCATTCCGAACTTTTAAGTGGCACTATCACCGATTGAAAAGCGAACGAAAATACCATGGCGCCAGTTAGCAGCGATGATATTGTTGACCTTTACAGCTTGATCTCAGGTGCATGAGGACGTACCAAATTTTCACTCAATTATGGAGGTTTTTCTTCGTTAAAAGAAATAGCGTTGTGCATTTCTTCGCTTTGTGCAAGCAAGCGCTAGATAGTATTAAATAGCGCTAGCTGTTGCCAGATTTTGCCTATTTTCAATTGGTAATAGTGCCACTTTAATTTCAAGAATTTTTCACCAACTATGCAAGTCTCGTACGTGTCAAGATTAGATTAATTAAAGCGTGGCGAAACGAGACGAGCCCGAGATATGAGGTTAAAAGTTGAGACGAGAAGTGGGATTAGACGAAGCCTTACCTTGTCTCGAGCAAAACGCTTCTTTCGGACGAGGACTGCGTGTGGTCTCTTGTAGCCGATCACTCGGGTCACTCTGCTGTGCTTGCTCACTTTTGAGTACCCGTGGACCACTCAATATTTTTAAATCATCCGAAAAGCCAAAAAAAAAAAATATGGGTCCTATGGACCGCATGAATAAACTATCGTTTTTATATATAAAAAAAAAAAAGCCACTTTTAGTACTTAAGACAAAAAAATAAAATTGCCTAAAATGTCTTAACAGCGCACACCACAGGGCAATAATCGTGGTGTGACCGGGAGACGGGTGACTCGACCGCCCGTAGAACATAACATCAAAAGGCAAAAACTTCGGTCGGAATAAACATCGACAGTCAATATACGGCATTGCCTTTTTTTCTCAAGCGGCAGTATCCACTCTTAGACTGGATTTATAAACAAGCCACTTTTACTACTTCTGAAAAAAAAAAAGGAAAAAAACCCCTTAAAATTTCTAACAGCTTCGAGCATAACATCACATCACAAAACAAAAACTTCGGTCGGAATAAACATGACAGTCAATATACGGCATTGCCTTTTTTCTGAAGAGGCAGTATCCGTAAACTGGGTTATAAACAAACCACTTTTACTACTAAAAAAAAATTCCTTTAAAATTTTTTTCCCTTTAAAATTCACTTAACAGCATGGAGCGTACCATAATATCACAAGGCTAAAACTTCGGTCGGAATAAACATCGACAGTCGATATACGGCATTGCCTTTTTCTGCAGAGGTAGTATCCGCTATTTAGACTAGGTTGTAGAACGTCGGGTTTTCTGTAATAATTTTTGTTGCTGATGTGAAGCTCGATTTAATTTATTTAAATTTTAACAAGTTGCTGGTTTGCCGGGATACGCCATCCGTTTCACGAGTCGTCCGTCACCCCCGAGATTTCTCATGGTATTATGCTGTATAGAAGACGGTGTTCGTTTGAAGTTTAAGATGTCACCGCCAACATTTTAACATGCTTTTAATACTGGTACCCCAACCCACCCCATTTAACGGTTGAAAGATAAGTTTTTTCCATGATTCGATACAGTTCTACAGAACGTTACCTGTTGAATAAACGCACGTTGCCATGGTGGACAAAAATGACAGACAAAACACAAACACAATCGTCTAATTAATTTCAATCAAGAATATACGTTAAAAAATAAATTAGATTTGAAAAAACCTTACCAAAAAAACTACGTTCATTCGTACATCAGCAACAGAACGTTTAACTGACGACATACTTCTGTAGTGTAGTATGGATTAAAAAAAAACTTCGTAATGTTTTGACTGATGTTTATTCCGAGTGATGTATCTTTTTCACTGCAATGTCATGTTCGCAGTGATTTAGGAACGTGCTACGATTTCGTGTCCTTGTGCAGATAGCTTTTTTACATGGTAAATAATAGCAGTTTGTAATAAGCAAAAAATAATTTTCTTGTTATTGTGGCTACTTTAGTAAAATTAGCACATTTGTAAAATAGGGTGTTTTTGTCCCACTGACTCGTAATGTAAATTTTAGGAAGGACACATACAAACATTTTAGTCATAATTTTTTCCGTTTTTGTTTTTTATTTAAAGGGGGGATTTTTTTTTCACTTTACACTTGTTGCCCAGAGTTTGTGTTTAGAAATATTTTAGAAACTAGGAAACCAATCATGTTTTGCGTTTTATTATTTTATTGAAAACTTGCTCACTTCAGGAACCTTATATCAAGTGGGTGACTTACAACGAAGATGGTGGTTGCTTGGTGACCAAGATAACCGGACTCGGATGCAAAGACAGCGACTTGGTGATGAAAAATGGCGCGGCTTCTGTTTTCGGTTATCCGATTAACACAACAATTCCTCGATTCTTAAAGCGGTACGTGCCTGAGCGGCAGATTAACATCGAAGATACAACGGAATCTACGGACGAGATTATTAAAAATACCGACAATAAGCCTGAGGATAAAACCAAAACAGAAAATGGGAGTGAGACTGAGGACGAGAATAAAACAAGAGCCGAAAGTGCTCCTGCAGAAAACTGTGAAACCGAAGCTGGAAAAGAACCTGAGGTTGACAGTAAAGCCAGCACCAAAAATAAGGCTGAGGGGGACGAGAATAAAACAAGAGCCGAAAATGATCCTCTGGAAGAGTGTA
>JAHWFP010006324.1:58694-108931 GCA_023313725.1 Lithobius niger
ATCCTGAGGATGACAGTAAAGCCAAAACCGAAAATAAGCCAGAGGACCAGAATAAAACAAGAGCCGAAAACGCTCCTGTAGTAGAGTGTAAAACCAAAGCTGGAAAAGACTCTGAGGATGACAGTAAAGCCAAAGCCGAAAATAAGCTTGCGGACGAGAATAAAACCAGAGCCGAAAATGCGCCTGTGGAAGAGTGGGAAACTAAAGCCAAAAAAGCGCCTGAAAATGAAAGAAAAGCCAAAACCGAAAATGAGCATGAGGACGAGAATAAAGCAAATGCCGAAAATGCTTCTGCAGAAGAGTGTAAAATCGAAGCTGAAAAAGTCCCCGAGAATCAAAGTGAAGCCAAAATCGAAAAAGACCCTAAGGACGAGGTAAAAACAAGAGGAGCAAATGAGCCTGAGGACGAGGTAAAAACAAGAGGAGCAAATGAGCCTGAGGACGAGGTTAAGACAAGAGGAGCAAATGAGCCTGAGGACGAGGTTAAGACAAGAGGAGCAAATGAGCCTGAGGACGAGGTTAAAACAAGAGGAGCAAATGAGCCTGAGGACGAGGTTAAGACAAGAGGAGCAAATGAGCCTGAGGACGAGGTTAAAACAAGAGGAGTAAATGAGCCTGAGGACGAAAGGGAAACAAACACCGAAAACGATAATGAGGATGAAAATAAAATCGAAGCAGAAAATGGGCAAGAGGAAAGGAAAACCAACAAAATCGAAAAAGAAATCGAAGCCGTCAACCGAGCTGTATTCATTTTGGAACTCGACACTTCTCGTTTTAAAGGCGATGACTTGCGAGTTACACCTGAGAGGGGCCGAGTTACGGTGCACATTGTGCATGTAGAACTATTGCCAAACGGAGCCGAAATGCAACAGACGTATGACATACCCTGTGTCTTGCCTGAGGGAGACGCTGAGGAGGAAGACCTAATTTCATACTTCTCAGATGGGGAAAAATTAACTATTGATGTTTGCATTTGTTAGACGGGGTTCCTTGAACAAATTTGCAATTTGCAGGTCCATGCCGTCTTAGTTTGAATTGTAATTAGTACCGAGGAAAAAAAGCTTAGAAAAAAAATTTTGTTCGTTTACTGTGAAGTGTAAAGAATTTTTACCTTTCATCGGTAAGAGAATGCATTTATAAAACTAATTTTAAAATTGATTTAACCCTCTCAGGTACACTGGAGAACTATTTTAACTTGAAACCGTTAAAATGCGGTACCAGTTTTTATTGTAGTTAACTCTGATGTTCAAATCTGACTAATGAAATTTCGAGTTTACTTTAAAATTGGTATGCTACTTTGCAAGACTGGAAAAAAGTTAAGATATTGCAATTTGTATAATAGTTTCACCCCTTCACTGCACCTTCACTTTACTTTTAATAAACAAAGCTTTATAAAATGTAAAAACAGGAGGGGCCGATCTTCAACCGAAATTTAAATGTTTTTTTTTTTCATTTCCCGAACTGTAGACCTCCTGAACTGTGATACGTCCCAAATACTCACACATAAATTACACAAGCAGCTGTTCTCTCACGAAATAAAAAATAAAAAACACTTTGTCAATGCGACAATTGAAATGGATCTGTTTTGTAAACACAGTAATTATTTTGTCGGAAATCGTGTAACCAAACTTGTATTCTTAAATTGTATTTAAAATCTCATAATATATATGAGGGGTTTGCCTTAAAAATAAAGAAATTTCAAAATTGGAAGTAAGTTAACGCAGTTCTTTTTTTTTCTTTTTCTTTATTTGGTCTATGTTCCTTACTGAATAAAGAAAATGGTTTGTGCTACTCAAAACTGGACCTTCAGAGATGTATAGGATATCGCCCGCTTTCCGAGTGCTGGGATCTAACAATGTCGAGGGCGCGCAGCACCCGAGCCATTGTTGGATTCCAGCATGAGGGAAGCGGGCTATATCCTTCTCACCCGTTTTGAAGCTATCAGTCCGACGTATACATTGTTGAGCGCGAGTGGAATACATTGTTGCGTTTGTTCAGAAGAAAGTTTGTGTAGAATATTCGTTAAGACGCAATACTACACGCAACGAAAAGAGCAATGTTTAATTTTGAAAGCGGTTGCAATACTGTAATTAACATGAATTTCAACGATTTTTTTTTGACGTTTGAGGTGGCGTTGTTTTCAAAAATTCTTTCATGTAATTAATTATATTCGGTTCCTGTATTCCTTTTTGTCATTTAATGAAATCAACGTTTGGAAAGCGGCAGTTGCAATGTTGTGAATTGCTGAACGGTATTTTTGTATGTTATATAGGTTTTTTTATTTGTTTCAGTAAATTTATTACATTTGTTAGTTTTCTTCCACTTTTCATTTAACACAAACGGGGGCTGGGATCCACGTGGAGTCGTCCTCGTTCATTGTTGTGATCCCGAGGTGCTGTATTATAAGAGGACTGTTAGCTACTAAACGGGTGAGAAGTATTGGTTATCGCCCGCTTTCCGAGTGCTGGGTTCTAACAATGTCGTGATCGCGCAGCGCTTGACCCATTGTTGGATTCCAGCATGAGGAAAACTGCCGATATCCTCACCCGATTTGAAGCTATCAGTCCGACGTACATTGTTGAGCGCGAGTGGAATACATTGTTGCGTTTAGCCAGAAGAAAGTTTGTGTAGAATATTCGTTAAAGACGCAATACTTATACACGCAACGAAAAACAACGTTTAATTTTGAAAGCGGTTGCAATGCTGTAATTAACATAAATTTTAACGATTTTTTTTACGTTTGAGGTGGCGTGGTTTTCCAAAATTGTTCCATTTATTATATTTGGTTCCTGTATTCCTCTTTGTCATTTAATGAACTCTTGTTTGGAAATCAGCAGTTGCAATGTTGTGAATTGCTGAACGTTTTTATTTTTGTATCCGTTTGTTTTTTTATTTACTTCAGTAAATTTATTTCATTTGTTAGTTTTCTTCCACTTTTCATTTAATGCAAACGGGGGGCTGGGATCCACGTGGAGTGCTGGGACCCAGGATCTCAACCGTGGATCCCAGCACTCCTCGTCCTCGTTCATTGTTGCGATCCCATCGTGCTGTATTGTTATAAGAGGACTGAGAGCTTCAAAACTGGTGGGAAGGAATGGATCACTCCCCAGACTGATACAATGACACGGACTGACCCAATAACCCAGACTTAATTACTGAATCAGGAAATTTTGATGACATTGACTTGCCTGCCATAATAACAATATCACCTTAATTGTACGAAGTTTTGATTTCGGTACCATTTCTTGCTACTGGGTGCTGTAACTAAAAACGGGTGCGTTTACGGACCCATCTTTATAGGACTTATTTTGACTTGTTTGTCTTATTTTTGATCATGGAATACACCCTGAAAGTTGTGACATACATTTCAGATGCACTCTGTATACGTAAGAACATCAATAATGGCCAAAAAAATATATGAACAATTTAAATTGCCATTATCTCGGAGGTTTTCTTTACACCGGCTCCTAGAGCAAGAAATGGTACCGAAAATGAACAATTTAGATAAACCCAGTCTTAGGATGCCAAAGTTAGCTGATGACGTTAAACTTGAAATCTGAAGTTTTCTTTGGAATGTTGGTAAGACCGATGCCAACTATCAATTTCGAGATCTCTTGCGTGGGTACTTCGAATACAGACTAAGGCATCTATTCACCTGTCTTGACCATGGCTTCAAAGAGTTATGCTGCTCAGATGCTGTTTTATCTTCGGTCAAAGTGTCTGAGCAGTATAACTCTGAATCCGTGGTCTTGACTACTGCCAAGATGCAATAGTCTGTATTCGAAGTACCCACGTATAGGACCTCAAAAATTGAGTGGACATCGGTCTAACCAATATTCGAAGGTTACTAAAGATAATTATAGATTTTAGTTTTACTTCAACAGCTAACTTTGGTGGCATCTTAACACTATAGCAGGGCCGCATTCATGGGCAGTGGTGGGGGAGGGTCACATCCATATACATCTTAATTTGAAAATGTGGGTCGTTCTATTCATATCGAAGGAAGCAATTTGTGCTGCAAAACTATACAGCTGCTCTTCGATTTTGTTCGTGAATTTAGATGAATGTTCAGTACTCCTCTGCCTATCGATGCTGTTGCTTGGTATATTTCTCGTGCATTCTATCACAGAGCAAATTTACTGAACATTTTCCGTCATTCAACCTGTTTGCAGTCGGAAATTTCTACGTTCACTCCCCACTAATACTTCGTCTTCGATACGTCCCTGATCCCTACAGACCGTTGTCCAAAACTGTATCTAACTACACATTGGAAAAATAAAACCGTAAATTACGAGTACAAAGAACTGGTAATTTGTTGCCAGTACTTAGTGCTGTAAAATTACGGTCCGCATCGCGTTTATAGAGTCGCCTACGAGGAATACTGCCCCAGTGCGTTCTTAGTTGGTATGAGAGAAACGTGATGTAGGTTCACGACAATCGAATCGGACTAGTGATTGAACAGTAAAATAACTTAAAAGTAGTGCAAACATTGTGAAAAATGCTACCCTCAGTACTAATATGTCATTTTAATACGAAGATCTTTGGGGCGACAATTACCTAATAAGAACGGCATATGCAGGTCCTCCTCGGCCTTTTCCATACATAAGGCTGCAAAGAGCGGCATAGATCAGTACGGTACAAATCCAAAATTGCTTTTGGAAAGGGAAGATATACATGCATACATAATGAGGTTGGAAATTTGTTAAAGGAAACCTCTTAATTATTCCTGGTCAATGAACTTTGTCGCAGGTATCGCAGGAAAATGGTGACTCAGTGGTACTATGACCCAATCGTGTCTGTGCTCATAAAGGAAAATTAGCATAACGTGATCAGAAGAAAGAACCAGCCAGCTTTATTCACTTAGCACATCAGAACTTGTTACGGCTTTAAGTGGACCCGGATTCTGTTCCTGACCATACAACATGTGAATTATTTTCGTCTAATTATCTCTCCAACAATGTATAAGTGCAGTCTGCTCGTTATTGTTACGATTACGACTATCTACATTTAACAATGTCGAATAATTGCGGTGCTAAATCGCGGTATCCCATCCGTGTCGTTGGAGATTTGTGGCTGGAAGATCGGTAAGCTTGTCGACTTGGCCAGGGTCCCCATACGGTCGCCCCACCACGGCGCCTCAAGGCAGTCGATCCGTCCCTCCTGCTTCCTAAGGTTCGCAAACGGCCGCTCAGTCCTCTCCAACAGTAACAGTGCCTCAAGAGTCCCCCAAACCACCCAGAATAACTCTTCACAGTCCAGTACCTTCTACATCTTGTAACATTTAGACACAGCCACAACCAGATCATCCTTCAAATCCTGTTCTGGACATATCATGATCTTGGTTACCTGTATCATCATTCCGGGCCCACCGTTAGCCTACGATTCGTCTCTTTCCGTTCACTGTTTCTGGCTGAGGAGCCGGATCCATACTGCCGTTATTTATCTTGTCTGGTCACAACAAGAGACTAACTGTAGAAAACAAGCGGCTACAGCGACTACCTAGTCGCATCCGGTCTTCTGTAGAGTTCTGCCACTACCAATAGTGAGGCACACTTCTCTATCACGCATTGCAACAGCTATCTCTATTATATAATCTAAAAACAGTAACTATCGGAATTGCCCATTACAAATATGTTAGCTTTCAAGCTTATTTTACGTTTTAGGCATAATTGTCGCGTTTATGCCTAATGTACAACTTTAATTTCGTAAGTAGCAACTGACGGAGATTTGGATTGTGTACAGTAAGCCTATTCATTTTTGCAACACGGTATAATAAATAATAATAATAAAACTGTTTAACCACAGATAGTGCTAAGGAACTTGGAAGGGGATGTCCCACTAACACCAATCCTAATTTAAAATAGTGTGGACACCACAAAAGCCAAGTTAAGTTTTTTGGGTGTTTAAAAAATTGTGAGTACAAAAATCCGGTCTCTTCAGAAACTTTGTAAGTTGGAGTCTGTTTAAGGAGTTTCGGAAACCAGCTGCCGTACGCGCTGAAATTGCTTCCTCAGGAAGTGAGTTCCAGGCAGGGATTACCCTAATGGCAAAGAAATTTTGTCGGCACTCCCGATTGCAGGATGGGACTAATAACTTTAATGAGTGACCCCCGATTAGAGCGTACCAAATTGAGGTCGAAGAAAGGCAGATCCACCTTCACAAGGCCACGAAGAGTTTTGAAAGTGAGAATTAAATCAAACTTCAGCCTACGTAATTCGAGCGATTCAAGACCTGTTTTCAACAAGCGCTCACAGTAAAGCTCGTCTCGCAGACCAGGAAGGCCCTTCGTAAGGCGGCGCTGCACAGACTCAACCCGATCGATATCCTTTAACAGGGATGGTGACCACACCTGACTTGCGTATTCCAGCAATGGACGGACAAAGACCTTAAACGCCCAAACCTTTGTCTTGACATTCCCAGACGTAAAACAGCGATTTACAATGGCAAGCCGTTAGTAAGCTGCAGCAGTGTCCTTCGTACAATGCAAGGATCATTTTTTTAACGGCAGTTTTAGTTTTGTAAGTAGCAGCTAGGCCTAATGGAGAATTTGGTTCGATCGTAAGCCTATTCATTCATGCAACAATGCGACAAGACTCTTTTAAACGAAGCTAAAATGTTTTTTTTTTTACGTCTCCGTTAACACAAATCTTTAGGATTTCAATTCGACGATGAAATATTATTTAATTTAGTTACGTCGAAGAAGTCTATTAGCTATAAGGAGAAAACGATGTTTTAATTTTCCATGTTATTTAACTAACCTTTGACACTGAATCGAACGTTGTAAACAGTGGTCGTCAATTTCTGGTGCTGTTGCGAAGTTGAAAAAAGCGACGGACGGACGGACAAAGTTGTTGCAATAGTCTTCTCAGCCGGTACGGCTGTACAGAACACTAAAAAGAGAAGAAAGAAATCCACTACCGCAACAACTCCACAACTCTCTTGTTACCAGTTTGCTCCTCTTCCACGTATCTTGTACACAATCATCAACTTTAGTGTTCACCAACAGTTCCAGCGAAGCGGTCACCGGCTTTCTTCACGACGAACACAAACACATAAAATTGTTGCAATATACGCCAACAGTTTTTAGACACCCGCAGCTCCGACTCCTCAGAACTATCACGCACTGGGCCCCTTCTGTATCTTCATCAGTGTCATCAGTTCGTTTAATCACGCTGTTTTGTTCATTATAACCGTTTTTATATTCCAACTATCGATCGTTTGAGCCTTGACCATTGGAACCTGTCACAGGCGCCCGCAAACCATCCAAACCCAGGTCGTTACTCGGCCATACGGTCGTACTTTTCTTTCACATAAAGAAGAGCACTATCTCTACTATTTGCATCCACAAGCCATTCGGACCATTCAACCCTATTACGTCATCCCACTATGCAGTCGTTTTTTCTCCTTCGAACAAGTTAAACATTGTTCAAACTTTAGAAAATAATTAGTTCGCCTGACGACCACACCCGGGCCTCACCACCAACGGACTATTGGACGACCGCATCGCCAACTGAGGTCATCCTTTCGCCGCCGTATCAAAATCACTGATCTTTCAAAGCAAGAAGACGACCGCCACATGGATCCAGGACCATCATATCACACCCATAAGGTATAATCTGAGCCATCAGTTTTAATCATAGCTATTTTAGCCTTATCCCCTGAACATATAAAGCAACCGTAGCCATCCCTCTACCCGACCAAACAAACAAAAAGGCAACAACAAACGAATCGAACAAACGGTACAGACAGGCACCTACAAGGCGACCAACGACAGAATACCCAGATAAGAAGAAGACAGAAGATCAAGACCCAAGACAAAGCAGTCAACCGTTACCAACCCTTTGCAACACATCTCTTCCTGTTCCCTGCTTTCCACAACAGTGACTTCACGTGGCAGCCGCGCCTCGGGCCCCTCATGCATGGTCAGGTGGTGGTGGGTTCGCCTATCCTTGGATTAATTAAAGGTAAACTGAATCCGTTGATTCTGGTGCAGCCAGCTCGTAGCTCGGGTATCCGTTACCATGGTCCCACCACCGTTGGTAATGAGGTCTTGATAAATACTATAAAAGACAGATAATGGATGGATGTTTTGCGGCATATAAAAAACATCAATTTACCAGGGGTACCTGATTGAAATTAGTTTTTATTGCCTAACCGAATATATACATTACCTTAACCCGTCCAAACTCCCCTCTGAGTCTCCATGGTATCGACCAGGACAAGAAAGATGAAGCCAGGCCCGAGGCTGACGCTTTTATAGGAGGCCTCCGCTGTTCATGCGCAAAAGTATAAGCTACGAGGCTGACAGGGAAGCCAACAGTTTTCTCTAGCGGCAAATCACATTTGAGGAAGGAAATGCTATAAAAGACAGGTAATTTATAGTTTCGGGTAGGCAATAAAAACCAATTTCAACCATATACCCCTGGTAAATTGATGTTTTTCGGATCGACAAAACCAGCAGCTTAGCTGTAACCTCAACAACTTGTGAAACAGACGTTCCAATCACGAGACATTTTAGTACTTACAACTATATGGACTGTGGACCGGTGTAGATCAACGTCGTGTTAAGAAAGAGTTTGAAATGAACATAATGTCATCTTGGATATAGCTTGTGATCCAGACCTAACTCAAAGTTTACAATCGTTGTATAGAAGTCAAACGATTTTATGACCTTTTGTTAATTGCGTAGATGTCTTAGCACTATGCACTTAGGTGGTTATGAGAAGTGTGAATCTGTGGCCATCAAACGCTCCGTGAATCAAGTATTACTGTCCAAGCTAAAAAAGTTCTGAAGATTTGACATTCACGACTATATGGATCCGCTTTCTACGCCAACAAGAGATTAAGAGTACAAAAGAACTTTATCAATTGTTGAAATAGATGTCTATAAATTAGGAATGGAAAGTAGTCACGGTGGAGACAGTTTGAAGCTCGAGGACGATGTTTTGTTTGGTTGGAAAGGATGAGGACTAGGAGGGGGGATATATGTATTTAATGCACGGTGGTGACGTCACGATAACACATCCTCACGCTAAAAGTGTAGTCGTTATATACGGTTAATCTGAAAACCCACACACGTCACCGTGGGTTAATTTGGATAACCCACACTTTTATGATAACCTAACACTTTTTCCGGGGTCTACACAACCCCTGCTCCACCATGTGACATATAATGCCGACTTTGCAAAACTACCGTACACAACACGAATTCAACCAGCACACCCCAATGCAACCAGCATAACAGGCACATTTGCAACCTGCGACATTTTTCGTACTAACACGAAAAAAAAAAAACAATCTCGCGTACTATCCTAGGCCCCCACCCATGGAGGAATGGCCCAACCCGGCAACGTTTCGTTCCGACGTTAAGAAAACTAGGCTACTGACACTTGTAAATACACCCAAATACACCTAATAGCTAATACGCTTTTTGTACTCTAATCTTCTTTAAACTATTAAAGTAGAAAAAAAATACACTTTTACCTTAAAACACAAACATCGGTAACGGAACGTCTATCCCCTTCGCTCTGACTTAGTACACAGGAAGTTTCTACCGGTAGTTTCCGTTCAGAAATTTACATAATTCGCGTGTAAAAATTCTTAAATTCATTATGATTCACAAATAAAATTTACAAACAAAAATCTTAAAAAATTAGCTTGAGCTTTTGTTAGCTTGACGTCACACCTTAACATTAAAACACGTATACGTGGCTAAAGCGCTCGTGCGATTTCGCCACCCCTCGTTATTTGGACTGTTCTGTTTCTCGCAGACGATCAATTATTTCAGGTTAACCGGGTCTGCTTCACGGATATCTATTACTTATTCATTTTTTTGTAGGATACCCAAACTGATTATTTAGCTGCGTTATAAAAAGTATCGCTTTTCCTTATAGGTTTTAAGACAATATCTTCCTCAACTGGTCTTAAAGGAGGGAATAGGATGTTTGCTTAAAAATGATTCTCGCTCGAGAGACCCAGCAGTTCGCACTACGGAATTTGACCCTTCGGTTTGACACGATAGGGGATGGTAAATTTTAAGTAGATTTGACTCGGTAAAACAAAAATACTACAGGCTATCTTACATGCTACAACAGATTGCAAAATCGGAAACTACGGCGTTTGAATTTTAGTCAGCATTTTTTTGAAAAGGCTTAGTTAACAGGTACAGTTAAGCAAACAGGTTTTTAAGTTTTTAACAAAGAGTTGGAACTGGGAACAAACGTTAGAATTGGCATTAAAGGTAAACTAAACCCTTCCATCTTAAATTTCACTATTGTTAGTTAGGTACGAAAAAAACAAGATGCAAGTTGTGCGAAGTTTCCAACATTCTTATTAATTAAGCAATAGTTAATTTAGAATCCAAGTTTGATGTTTCCATGGCGCGAGACGGCGAACGCGATTTCCTCGCATGGTACCGACGTCACACTTCATCACCTTGGACCTTAGAGGAATAATGTCATCGTAGCATACTAGCGAGTGCGCGCCGGCTAGTGCTTCTAACATATGGCGGCTGCGAGACTGGACAGCTCTGACCAAAACAGCGTGAACCAAAACTCAATCGCTGCGTAATTTATTAAATTAAAGTATTCAAGAAAGTAGCTACCGTTATTGTTACCGCTACAAAGCTCGTGAAAGTTCGTTCAGCTAGGCGGTAATCCACTCAACCCGAAATTCTGGGCAGATAAGCGATTGGACAGTGTCCATTGTTGTTCGTGGGGAGGGAGAAGCAGATTAGGGGGGGGGCGCTTCATTTGAAAGTATCTGTTCTTCGCTAGCAGTAAGGAATGTGAGAGCCGAGCGCGATCTTGCCTGAGCTTGTTGGGCGCATGCGCCAACGGGTGATGAAGTGTGACGTCACCCAAACGAGACTTGGTTGTGTTGACCGCACGAACGAAGAATTCGTATGCTAGAATGAAGATTTAGACACGTACTACGTAATAAATATAAAGCCTGAGTGGTTTTCGTCCCTCACGTGTTTTTTAAGTGTCTTAATTAACGGTACTGAAATTTAAGATGGAAGGGTTTAGCTTTACTTTAATCGCTCGGCACTATCACCATTAAACATGGGTAGTTAAGTGAAACGAAAAATGCCCTGTTTAAAGATACTCTTAGGGGAGAGGCCAGCCTAAGGAAATTTTGACGCTTCACGCAATAGATTAAAGACCATGTGCTTCTCGCTACGGAACGGCTGAATGAATTTTGACGTCTCGCAACGGGACGGTAATCGAACAAGGCACAATTGTAAGCATCTCGTTACCGGAAAAATATACAAACACATGCAAATTTCTCTATGAAACAACGCCCAACTGCAACAAGCAACGAGTTAAGAGATTAAACCAAGTTCATAATAAACTTCACGCTCTATCCTAAAAATACAGTGTCTACGATAACCAGTCCTAGATATGAAAACGCATGATCAACTCACGAAGACTGCTAGGCGACAACTTGCGGAACAGTGAACTCGACTTCCCTCAGAATTTTAAAACATGACGCTCCCGGCGCATAATTTTTACAATACTAGGCTATAACAATCACGGAAAACTCCTTTTACCTTAATAGGCCGACACTGGAATCCCATATGACTTTGCAGAGTAAAACTGAGGTGCGTCCACCCAGCTATGACTTCATGCAGCATACAAGAAATGACGAAGTACTTCTGGTGCGGGAAGAAGTCGAGTTCCTACCAGCAGACGAGTAAAGTGAAGTGCGCAGCAGCGCCGCTAAAACCCACGGACGGACTAATGGAAATCATCCCTTGCTGTCGAGCCTGTCTAAAGCGAGACGTTTTAAAGGAACGGAAATTAGCATATCACATGACGGGTTTTAAAATAGAATAAGTTGACAATAAAGAATAAACACAATATTTAAGAGTGCAAATGTTTATATTATTAACCAGGTAAGTCTATTATTTAGTTAACTTTAGTCTATTATTTAGTTACGTGCGCTCAAGAAGCTTCCAGGAGTCCAAGGAGCATTCGTGAAGTCGAGCCTAATGCAGTGTGCTACACCACACGGCCAGAATCAATCGCGGAACGCGATAAAAGTTTGATGAATTTGAGGCCCAATAGTTACTGGAAACTGCACTGCCTCAAGGTTGACGCTTGAATGACTACACTGTTTTACTGTACGAATGAGTAGTTAACAATATCGGTACCAGCTTTCATAAAACTTTCCAATGACTTTGTAGGCGTTATTCCAGATAGCCTTTAAAAGGGGGAAGCAGGTTTTCTATAACCCCCCCCCCCCCAAAAAAAAAAATGAGAGTTGCTCAATATATTGAGCAACTTTTTTTTTAAACTTTATGTGTATCAACTGTTTCTTATACATACAAGCAACGCAACCAGGCCCCTCGACGGGGGGAGGGGACATTTTGTCCCGGACACGGTACTTTTGCTCCAAAAGTGGGGGCTCCGTCCTGTTCTGTCCGTGGTCTCAGAAAGGGAAAGAAAGATAGAGGGGGGCCCTGGTCGAGAATTTTGTCCCGGGCGCCACCATTTCTCTCTACGGCCCTGAACACAACATCAACTGACCAAAGCGTTTCGTTCTTCTGATCTCCTGTCAAATGATATTATCTGAAAAACTGATACTAGCTAGGCTTCCTTGCCGCATGCACCGGCTCTGGTAGAAGTGTAGTTGGATTGTTTTAGTGGTTTCCATGAGGATAGTTTTCGAGGTGCGTCGCTGCTTTGTTCCTATTTCTATTGACGTGTCAAGTCGTGACGTAAGCAAGCAGCGCTCTACCGATCAATAATCGGATTGACTCCATTCTACAGGTAGAAAGTTTGAGCGTCCAGCATCTGATAGGGTCTTAATCTATTTCGTCACTGCAGCAGCAGGTTCATATCCGCGCGCCGCCTTCGTCAGCTTTAATAATGACGAATATACTCGTTAGGAAGGTAATGGCACTCGTGGTGCGCAAGTGTTTACCTCTTCTCGGCCGCTGGTGCAACACCAAGTCTCGCAAGGTAAGTCTTGCAATCTTGTTGCAATCTCTCTTATTGTTAAACTATGTATAAGATAAACCCCGAAAACCGTCGGTATTTCTAAACAATAACAATGGTACGCACCACCGGCGTCATTGTTAAGGAATGCGCAATGTTTTGAGTGTTTATACGGTTTAAACCCCCATTGAGCTTTTTTCCTTGTAAGTTTGTAGGCTCTAATATTAGCACAGCCGGCAGGCAGTGCTTATTAGAGTTCGTTTGCGCACGAGAATTTTCATAAAGTGGACAGGCGGAGGCGGCGCCGCTAACAATGTCAAACTGTTACAATGCTGCAACATGTAACAATGGGGAAACAATAGGCGAGGAGCACAAGATCGGATTGTAGCTCACTCGAACAAGATACAACGATGCTCGGGCACGGGGAAAATAACACTGTCGAAGTAGCTTCGGGGCGGCTCCATTAAATATAGACAATCGTTGTCGAGAACCAAAATGTAATGGTCTGGGTTTTCGATTTAATCTTTCAGTTTTAAACCGTCTGGTGCAAAGTCTATAACTTTGAGGCTTTGGGGCCTCAAAATTGTACGGCCGACATGACTGCGATTTATTTACTTCTTCAATGCAGGCTTCGGGAAGCTGTTACCGCGAATTGTTACCGCGGAATTGTTACCGCGATTGTGTGCTATACTACTGCATCTGCTTGCAACAATGCAGAATCAACTATCCATCAGTTAATACTCTACAAACACGCTAGTGTGTTGCCATCAAATAACAAGAATGGGAAAAAGCTTAGGCAGAACCTGAACAGAAATACGCATTTCTAATGTTTCGTTTTTTCGCAAACAAAATTGGGTGTAGAATGGATACCGTACACATGATAGACCAGACCGTAGCTATTACAATAAAAATGAAGAGAAAAAAAGCCAACAAATTAACTGAACAAAAAACGGCTTCACCGTTTAGAAAAAAGCATTAGAGCTCGTATCCCCATACTCACAGCTGTCAAGGAACAATAATAAAAACGGATTAGAGTTCACTCGAACGCAACTAACTATAATTTGAACTCCAATTCCAGGGAACAAGGATTGTCACATGCCAGCCACTCACAAGAATCAGACTTAAAATGTAAAACGCAGACAAATTTTACAAGTATAATACACAAATTAAGTGCATGCACATGCATAAACATTAAACATTTCAAATAAAAACAGTGTTCACTTTCTGACATAACCATTGAGTAAAACGTATCCTTGCTACCTGGAATTGGAGTTCAAATTATAGTTCGTTGCGTTCGAGTGAACTCTATAATCCGTTTTTATTCGTGTTCCTTGACAGCTGTGAGTGGGCAGCATACGAGCTCTAATCCATTTTTCTAAACGGCGAAGCCGTTTTTGTTCAGGTATTTTATAATTTTGTAATTTTGTTTCGGAATTTTTTATAATTTTGTAATTTTGTTTCGGAATTTTTTATAATTTTGTAATTTTGTTTTTATGCAATTTAGTTATTACAACATTAAATAGTTCGAAAAGTTTGTTTCATTGCTGTAATTTCAAGTGCAAAAGCGTTAAATTCACCTGCAAGTGTAGTTAAATCCTAGCCAAGAGTGTTAATTTGAAATCCAAATACAAATACAAAAGTGTTAAATCCAAGTACAAAAGTGTTAAATCCAAGTACAAAAGTGTTAAATTCAAGTACACAAGAGTGTTAAATCCAAGTACAAAAGTGTCAAATTTACGTTGAAAAGCGTTAATCCAAAGTTCAAAACCTGCAACAACCGCGTCGTTTGGCTCATAAATATATACAAGCAGAGAACTCGATATTTCTGGGTTTGGTCGCACTTTATGTTATTTTCGGCAATATCTTATACTTTTTCTTCGGCGATCTAATAGCATTTATTTTACTATTTACCGCACGCAGATAGTTGTTCCGGCCCACTTTTAGCGATGCTTATAGTGCGGCACCTATAGGCCTATATATGCCACAGAAAGCCGCTGACGAAGCCTCGTGGTAGATGACTTCTCGCTGCGGAAAAATAATTTTATGAACTGCTTGAGAGATAAGCTAAAAAAAAAACGTAGCATTACGTTATAAATATTAATAAACACAAAAAATGTTTTGTTCTGTTTGTTATTATTTATTTTGAATAGGGATGTATCTCCAATAAAATAGCCCTTTTTAGCTTTTGTCAGTATACGGCTAAAATATTTTCGCACTCAGCCTGTAACCAGACTAAAACTAATACATACTCATTAATTTGAAACTATGCCCCTCGCTACGCGCTCGGAATATAATTGCAAAATAATTAGCATTCGTTAGTTTTAATGTCAAGTTACAGGCTTCGTTCGAAAATCCTAGCCGTATATTATCGATAAAAGGTCCAGGGCTAATTACAACTGCTTATTGGTAACCAAAATCTTTACATCTCTTCAGAGGATTATATATTGTAAGCCAAAAACAGTTTTTAGCAGACATTTTACAGTTCTAGTCTGGTACAGGGTGAGTGCAAAAACGTTTTTAGCAGTGTACTGATAAAAGCTAAGGCTGTTTTAGTAGAGTATATCCCGATTCAAAATAAATAAAAACAAAAAAACTAAACATTGTTTGTGTTTATTAATCTTTAAACCGCATTGCTAAGTTTTTTAGCTCACCACTCGAGCAGTTCATGAAACTATTTTTCCGCAGCGAGAAGTCATGTTGGCCTTCTCCGGTTTAGGCCTAATACGCGGCGCACCAACCATGCATTGCTAATAGGCCGAAAGAAAGACCTGCGCCCGATAAAAATAAAAATTATTTATGCCAGTAGCTCGCCGATGAAAAATTAGAAGATATTGCCAAAAATAATATAAAGTGTGATGTACAAATACGAAACCCAGAAAAAGTGAGTTCTCTGCTCGAGTTCTCAGTCATCTTTGATTTACACAAAGTTAAAAATCCAAAAATCTTCCACGAAATTTTACATCTGAAGATCATTTGCAACAAGAGCTTTTTTCTAGCCGAGAAACTGTTAAGAAGTTACAGGCCAACAATTTTTTCGGAAGCCTTTTTAAGCTGCCATCTTGTATAATCAAAAACCTTACACCGGATACACCTTGAAGAAAATTGTAGTAGGAAT
The DNA here is from genome assembly GCA_023313725.1 of Lithobius niger. Classification (NCBI taxonomy): domain Eukaryota; kingdom Metazoa; phylum Arthropoda; class Chilopoda; order Lithobiomorpha; family Lithobiidae; genus Lithobius; species Lithobius niger. The sequence goes on from JAHWFP010006324.1 coordinate 74,751, forward strand.
ATTATTCGCATCGCAGCCAGGTGTTCAGTCTGACGAACGGTTTAGAAGGTGAAAAGCCAAAAATTTTTTCTTTGGAAACGTTTTCAGCCGCCATCTTGGGTTTTCACACAACTTGAACAGAACCTTTTTCGATGAAAATTTACTTCTGAACCTTTCTTAACCAGTCTGCATTCAATCTGACGCACAATTTAAAACGGAATAGTGTATTTGAGTGACGTAACAAATAATAGCGCTGAAGAAGTCAACTGTTGTCACTTGGAGTTATTGGTGTTAGTAAAGAAAAGTATATTAACCGCAGTTGCATGAATTAATTTTGGGTACTTTTTTTTTAGTTAGGTCAATCGTGGATTCGAACCAACATTCGCTTATTGCAGTTTAGCCCTTGGAGCCCCCCCCCCTCCTTAATATATAGGATGGATCACAAAAGACGCACGAGCTGAAAAATTTCTTAGTCCGTACTTTATTTAATTTTTTTTTGTTATAGTGAAATTAAGGACTACTTTTTCGTACTTCACAGTCAAGTGGTCCCTGTGTTCACTTTTTTTAATTAGGTAAAAAAAGTTTGGTTTTAGAGAATTATTTTAGTTCGTGCGTTTTTTATGGGCCACCACATTTTTTAATGATAGCGAGATGTACGGATGGGGAGGCTCGAATATTATTTTTGAAATACATTTTATAGCAAATTAAATAACTGATATACTACCAAAAAAACCTTTTTTAAATCTAAATAATGAATTTTCCTTTCGGGGGCCCCCTGAGGCCGATGGGGGCCAGTGGCATTCTGCCACACTTGCCACCCTGTAGCTGCGTAGGGAAGAAGAGTGTGATATTTCGGTATGTTAATAAATGCTGATGCAGACCTACTTACACTGTCTTTTGGACTTAAATGTCAGACTGCCTAAGCGGGATGTCTGATATATAAGTCCAAAAGGGAACGTAGATTTGCATCTGCATATATTAATCACTCTTCGTATATAGCCCATTTGGCTTTTCTTCCTGTTTATATCAGTATATTAATGGAGCAACACTATTCATCAGAAAACAGTATTATGGACTCAAACGTAAACATAAATGGATTTGAGCGATTTCGCCTATACATGCCCTGTGTTGACTTCACACAATTCTTCCGCTTTAAAACTATTATGTGTTGCATCGCGCAGATCCACAAATTATCATGACAGAAGATAAACTGAACTATACCCTGCAGTTTCACATCAACAAAACTGTCTCATATCCATAATATGCACTGTTATGTTTCAGGCCTATACATGTAACCAGAAAAATGTAGAACAAACAGCACACTCTTTATCCAAGTTCAATAGTTAATGTTGAGTTTTATGTGTTCGTATGTCAGAATATTGTAGTAAAACTAATACTTTATTCCAGGTGTAATGCTGAACCGATTGCTTACCGTTGTTTCAACATCCAACAGCAGCGTCAACCCTTCTTCAGGGCGCAGTCTCCAAGGACATCGTGCTTCAGTATAAAAATTAGCCAGTTTCTATATGTTGTTCTGGGTTTTATCCACCTTGATGTTTGAGTGGTTTCCAAAAAAAAACTATTTCACACAATTCTTCGACAACGTTCAAGTTATATGCACGATGAAGTGGAGACTGTGAACTACAACATTGTAGCGACTGCTGACGTATAGTAAGTATTACGCATGTGTTTTTCTTTATTATCGCCATTATCAGTGATGAGCAGTGGTTCATGTAGTTACAACTACTAGTTAAACTATTTTTTTCCAGTTAAACTACTTATCGCTGAATTACTTTATTTTAATTTTCGTAGACCAATCGATAATTTTGTAGAAAATAATAAATTAAAGTGCACTTTTATTATTTTTATTGGGAAAGGTGAAATACTGATAGTCTTAAAATTCAGGGAAAAGCTGCATCGGACCATCCCATTCAGTATTGAAATTGAGAACAGCGCTTAAACTGTCTTTGATACAGCTCTCTCTACCTGCTAGCACATTACCAGAAGAGTAGTAGCGGATGACCTTGACCTTGACCCACACCCTCTATAGTGCGTGTTTGATGCGAGTTAGACCACATCCACACTGGGCCCCAACACCGCCATTAGTGTCTGGGCCTCGAGTCCGACCTCAACCATCCCCTGACATTTTCGGGAAGAGAAGGGCCCTGTGATGTCTCATGCTCACGTCGATTGTGGCATGTAAAAGATTCTTGGAATTTCCGATGGAATTTGTCTAGCAAAATTCTCCCTCTCTCTTTCTGGCGCTATAGGTACCACTGGGTGCGTGTCAAACAACAACAATGTTTGGGCCCCGACATAAAAAAAAAGAGAAAACCTCAAAACACCAATCTTTCCGTATCCCATCCAAACTGGACCCCGACCTCGTGGTCTGGGTCGGGGCCTTCATTAATTTTTCTATTGCTACAACATTTTCGGCACTGTCGTTGTTTCTTTTTCTCCTCCGCCTTGCTGCTTTCCTTTTATCTTGCTTTTGTTTATCAGCGCTAATGCTGTCAAAACGTTTCCCTAAAGCACGGGCCTGCCCATCGGTCACGTCCACACTGAAACAGTGGGTCAGAGTGGTTATCTGAAGTCCCACTTTCGACCAGGTCGTGAAGCCCGAGGTGGACCTAAGTCCGAGCTCAGTTTGGATGGGTCAGGCTCGGGTTTTTCTCCCAGTGTGGACGGGGCCTTAGACTTCCATGTGTTGCACGTGGAGTAGAGCAGATGTATAGGTTGAACCAGGGAGCTTGGATTACATGTAGCTTTGGTAGGGTGGACCCACTTACTATTACGCTGTACCGCGAGAAACCGTGCGAGATTTAGGGAGCTGCTGTACATACTTCAAACGCGTCTGACGTTTCTGCTCCCATTTTTCGCGCCATTTTACCGATTCTTGCATATCATTGACTTTTGATTTTTCCGATGAATTCACACAAAATTGGGCTAACAAACGAACGAGTAAGCATCATCAAACGTAAGCCGGACCGCTCCAATTGCTTAAATTGTTTTAAAGTGCAATAATCTACCAGTACAATCGACAATGCGACCGAAAATCGCAACGTTTGTTATCAGAAGGAGAGAACCGTCACAAGCTACCATCGTACACGCATGCCATTGTTTTGGTTTCAGCGCAACTACGTCAGCTACTATCGTCTCGGGTTATCTGGTAAGAATTTTTCGTTTTGTTTTAATAATGTGTAATTTAACGTTCAGCAAAGATTGAGCGATCAGATATTTCATAATTATTCATGAATTTTGTTAAAAACTACTGGCTAGTTAAAACAAACCTTTTTGTTGTTTTCGAAAAACCAAGCGGCGTCTGCTTCGAGGATTGGTGTGGGAACAAAAACGTCACTAACTGACTCTCGCTCGTGTATACCTTACCACGAGAAATAGCTGTGCTATAGCTCACACGCGTTCAACTGAGTGGGGCAACCCTATCAAAGCTACGTATAATCCAAGCTCCCTGGGTTGAACTAGATCGGTTTCGTTAGGGCCTCGTTAAAAAAGTGTTACTGTTAGTATTTTGGTTACTAAACTGGTTTTGTTTATTAGACTACTTTTTACTACGGTACTTTATTTTTTACGCCCATCTTATTAAAAAAAAAATTATAAAGTAGTTACGACTACTAACTACCGTAAAGAACCGTAACCGTAATTGTAAAAATCTAGCTACAGATGGAATATGTGACAAAGATAAGTGCGATAAAAAATGTACTCAATTAGAAAAAAAGAACCCTGCAAAATATCTAGGGATTGAAATAGACAAAAATTGGAATTTCAAAGCACACATACTACAGTTAATAAAAATAATGAGGCAAGTGATGCCTAAAATGTACCAATTTGCGAAACACATTAAACAAGCAAAATAAAAAAATCTTATATGATGCTTGGATTGGAAACATCCGAAGGTATGGAATAGAACTATATGGATTAACATCAGACTATTTATTAGAAAGATTGCAGAATGATATTTGGAAACAAAAAACAAAAAAAAGGACTGATGATTTATATAAAGAAAATAAGATATTAAAAATTGTGAAACTAAAAAATTATGTTATACTTAAAAAAAATTATTACAAAAATCAATTTAAATTTTATAATAAAAACAAGAAACCAAATTTAAGACATAATAGAGAAATGTTCCTACTGTCAAAATGGAGCAATACATTACGGTAAGAGAAACAGAACGTGGTATATACCGAAAATCTTTAACGAATTAACAAAAGAGATGTTGGAATATCAAAATTTAAACGACCGAAAACTAATACTCAGAGAAAAATTAATATGCGAATCTTAAAAATACACTGAAAATAATAATAAGCAAAAAAAAAATACCACCTAGTGCAAAGTGCTAATTGATAATAATGGTAAAAATTGATTGTGTTTTGAATATGATGTATTAGAAACTCACACAAGCTATTTTCAATAGCTTTGAGTATTGCAATGTAATAATTGTAATTGTTAATAAAAAAGTGTTATTATTATTACTATTATAAATTACCTTACAAAATGCTGCATTATCCAAATATTAGAACGTTACAGAAAATTTTAAAAGAAGTTTGGTAAATGATTATAACAAATAACTAATTGTCTGATGTATGTTCTTTAGTTTGTTCTTTTCTATTTATGGCATTTGTGTAAATGAATTTTATGAATTTTTAATTGTATATATATTAACATAACAAACAAGTTAACATTCGAATGTCTATAAGTGTTTAAATGTTACGATGTTATGTATAATATATGTATAAAAAGGCAAATGTAACGATTTGCATACTCAAACATTTAAGTTTTCTTTGAAAACTTCGAGTTATTTCATAGTTTAAAATTCATTCATTATTAATTTTTTTTTAACTGAAAAAACTACGAAAACACTTTAATGGAATCTGTAAATTAATAAATAAAATGATTGATAAAGAGGTATGACCAGATGTGTTGAAAACTCAAGTGTTAAGACCAATTCAAGAAAGGAAGTAAATGTGACAAAAATAATTGTAGACCTGTGTCGCTTTTGTCGATAAGTGATAAATTAATTGACAAATGTTTGACTAATGAAATAAGAGATTTTATAGGAAAAGTAAATGCTTTAGCAAATAAACAGTATGAATGCAAAAAAAGATAGGAACAACTGATATGCTAATAGAAAAAAAAAATTAAGTAATAAATGTGAATCAATTTTATTAAGAGGGAAAAATATAATATGAGCTGATAAAAAGTTATTTGAATAATAGGGAAACAAAAGTCAAAGTAGAGAAGAATATAATGAATTTAGTAAGGTAAACTGTAGGGTACCACAAGGCTCTGTATTGGAACCTTTATTCTTGATAGAACTATGATATATCCTTTTGCAGAAGATACAGTACTTATTTCAGTTAATTGAGAATGCGTGAAAATGATTTAAAATTTAGAATATGATTTTAATTGACTGAATCTTTTGGTTTATGGAAAATTAAATTTTTATAAGTAATGCAAAAACATTACAAATAGATATAAGATTACAAAAAATCAAAATTGCACAACACAAATTAGTAGTTAAACATCGTTATGGATTGCAAAATCATTCAGCTGAATAGAGAACGTCTTATGTTATAAAGAATCTAACAAATTAGAAATTAAAATATTTAGATAAACGGCTAAATATTTAGGAATTTTAAATTTTTAAATGCCTATATCTAATATAATTAAATACAGATTTAAACCTACTTACACTGCCTTTTGGACTTATATGTCAGACTGCCAGAGTGAGGAATCGAACCCACGACCTTTGAAACCAAAGGCCGAGGTCCTACCGCTGAGCCATACTGACACGGTCGTATCTTCGGTATATTCCGAAGATTTTTAACGAATTACCTAAAAGTGCCGTATATTAGCACCAAAGCTTAAAAAATTTAAAGATTAATTTAAAGGAGATAATAATGAATGCGACAGAACGGCATAAATAACAAACAAATAAGTTGATAATGTGAATAATGTTGTCGTACTGTTACGATGCATTGTTTATGAATGGAATTTTGGAAATAGTGAAAAATTAACAGTAATTATGATTATTTACTTTTATTCATTTCCTTTCTAATTGTAATTTAAGTTAAGTTTTTGATTGTGTGTATTTTATAAATATTGTGCAATTTATTGAATTTTAGACTCATCAAGTTTGGACCAACAATCTTCGAGTCATTATGTATTATACCTTATTATTATTATTATTATTATTACATCATTTGGGTTCGCTCATGCAACCATACAGGCTTCGTGTCGAGGGAGAAAAATTGGAGATTCAACCAAAAAAGGCCATAAATATGTCAAATGGTCACGACAGGAGGAAGCATGAATGCTTCGTGATTGCGATAAATTTGGACCGAAAGTTTGTTAGGATTGTTTAGTTGAAGTTGCAAAGTGGAGCGATTATTGAGGGTAGAAACGCGAACAAACACAAATGACGTCATAACTAACAGGTCAACGAAGATCGTAAATGATGAAATGCAAAGCACAGCGATTATAAATAATTTATAATTTATCAAAAAAAATGAATACATTAAGAAAAAAACGGAAAAAAAAGAAAATGCATGATTTAAAGGAATACTATGAAAAATATAAAATACTAAAAAAGGAAGTAAGAAAAAAATAAAAATTGCGAAGGAACATTTTTATTGTAACAATTTTGAAGGGCATGAAAAAGACGGAAAAAATCTGGAACAAAATAAATCAATTAATTGGATATACAGGAAAGAACACGAGTATTAATAATCATTTTGAGAAGCATTTCAAAGAACAAACAGATAAGATTTATGAAAATTTGTTAGAGATCACTTTGAAAAACAGATTCCAAATATAAAAACTAAATTAAAAAAAAAAGAATAAGAAAAGAAGAAAATGAACTGAAGACTAGGAAGAACAAATCAAAGAAATGGATTAAATTCAAAAATACAATGGGAATTATTGAAGGTACTTAAATTATGATGTTTTAAAAATAATAAATCAAATTAAAGTGAAAAAGTCGTCTAGACTTGATGGTTTTTTGATGGAGCATTTTGCAGAAACAAAATACAAAACTAGTAATTTAATGACAGTATTAATTAATAGTGTCATAGGAACCGAAATATATGAGGCGCCGTTTGGGACTTAATGCGCAGTCCATTCGTAAAGATATTTTTCAAACTGTAAATATATTTTCCAATCCATAAATATATTTCTCAAACTGTAAATATATTTTATCAAACCGCACCTATAAATTTAATCCGTAAGTATATTTTTTTTACCTTACATTTAATTTTTCATTCGTAAATATATTTTTAAAACTATAAATATAAATTGCCAGACCAACCTTACTTACTTATAATTTCGTCCATAAGTATATTTTTCAAACCGTAAATATATTTTTCAAACCGTAAATATATTTTTCAAACTGTAAATATAAATTTCCAAACCAACCGTACGTATAATTTTTATCCTTAAATATATTTTTTTGTTCCGTGCGGAACCAGATTACCCCTACACCGGAAAGCTACCTCACTTGGCGGCTTTAGCCCGCTTTGACCAGAGACGTCCAAGCCAATGGTCTAATCAGGGTAACGTTATAATGGGCGCGGTGGACTTATTGAGTTATAAATTATACAGTACATACGATTGGACGTTTCAAATGCTTGCGGTGGATGATGTGGACGCTGCAGTGGCAGCGATCCTAAAGTCCCGGCAGTAAAAATAGTTAAAACTTACTGTACTAATTATTAAAAGCGCAACCAAGATCCATTTTTCAAATGCTCTAGTCCCGGTGCCAAGTCCCAGCTGCAATTCTCATTAGTAAGTCTTACCTATTTTATTGTCGGGACTCTAATATTTAGGACTTGGGTCCCGGCACCGAGACTAGAGCATTTCAAGAATGAGTTCCAGCCGCAATTCTCATTAGTAAGCCCTGGTTAGTTTCTACTGTACAGACCCCAATATTGGGGACTTGGGTCCCGGCACCAGGAGTTGAGTTTTTACAATGGATCCCGGTTGCACTTTTAATAACCCGTCCGTGATCGTCGTTATTAAAGTTTACACGCTCAATGATGGTCTGGTGCGAAACAGGTTCCGCACTGAACAAAAAAATATATTTAAGAATAAAAATTAGACGTACAGTTGGTCTGGCAATTTATACGTACGGTTTGAAAAATATATTCGCGAATGAAAAATTATATTTACGGTTATCCTAAAAATATATGAAAAATTAAATGTACGGTAAAAAATATATTTACGGATGAAACTTATACGTGCGGTTTGGTAAAATATATTTACAGTTTGAGAAATATATTTAAAGATTGGAAAAAATATAGTTACAGTTTGAGAAATATATTTACGAATGGACCTTGCATTAAGTCCCAAACGGCGCCTCATAGAAATACGGCCTGACAGTCTGAAAAAAAAACTGGTTATTAGGCCAGTCTACAAAAAAAAGGAAATGTACATGATATTAATAATTGCATATGAGGCGCCGTTTGGGACTTAATGCAAGGTCCATTCGTAAATATATTTCTCAAACTGGAAATATATTTTTCCAATCCGTAAATATATTTCTCAAACTGTAAATATATTTTACCAAACCGTACGTATAAGTTTCATCTGTAAATATATTTTTTACCGTACATTTAATTTTTCATTCGTAAGTATATTTTTTACCGTAAATATAATTTTTCATTCGTAAATATATTTTTCAAACCATAAATATAAATTGCCAGACCAATTATAATTTCATCCATAAAAATATTTTTCAAACTGTAAATATAAATTTCCAAACCAACTGTGCATCTAATTTTTATCCTTAAATATATTTTTTTGTTCAGTGCGTAACCTGTTTCGCACCAGCCCATCATTGAGTGAGTCAACTTTAATAACAACGATCACGGACGGGTTATTAAAAGTGCAACCGGGATCTATTGTACAAACTGTAAGTCCCAAATATTGGAGTCTCTACAGTAGAAACTAACCAAGACTTACTAATGAGAATTGCGGCTGGAACTCATTCTTGAAATGCTCTAGTCTCGGTGCCGGGACCCAAGTCCTAAATATTAGAGTCCCGGCAGTAAAAAAATAGGTAAGACTTACTAATGAGAATTGCAGCTGGAACTTGGCACCGGGACTAGAGCATTTGAAAAATGGATCTTGGTTGCACTTTTAATAATTAGTACAGTAAGTCTTAAATATTTTTACTGCCGGGACTCTAGGATCGCTGCCACTGCAGCGTCCAAATCATCCACCGCAATCACTTGAAACGTCCAGTCGTACGTACTGTGTAATTTACTAACTCACTAAGTCCCCCGCGTTACCCTGCTTAGACCATTGGCTTGGACGTTTCTGGTCAAAGCAGGCCAAAGCCGCCAAGTGGAGGTAGCTTTCCGGTATAGAGTAAACTGGTTCCGCATGGAACAAAAAAATATATATTTAAGGATAAAAATTATATGTACGGTTGGTTTGGAAATTTATATTTACAGTTTGAAAAATATATTTATGGACGAAATTATAAGTAAGGTTGGTCCGGCAATTTATATTTATATTTTTAAAAATATATTTACGAATGAAAAATTAAATGTATGGTAAAAAAATATACTTACGGATGAAATTTCGCGGTGCGGTTGGATAAAATATATTTACAGTTTGAGAAATATATTTATGGATTGGAGAAATATTTACAGTTTGAAAAATATCTTTACGAATGGACTGTGCATTAAGTCCCAGACGGCGCCTCATAATTGCAGACCTATTTCACTATTGCCTGTTTTCAACAAATTATCGAAAAGTTTTTTTGCTACAAAAATAGAAGATTTTCTTGGAAAAAATAAAGGGATAAATTAAAATCAGTATGGATATAGAAAGGTAACTGGTGCTATCGATGCACTTGAAAATATAAATAACTAGCAGTCGTACCCGGCTTCGCTCGGGGTTTTGTTTTGCCCGTGGTTGTTTCCCGGTTTTCGCTCAGTGTTGCCAGAACGTTCAGTGAGACAGACATTTTTTTCCCTGTAAAACTCTCCCTTTCCTCCAATCCTCTCCATCCCTTCTCCCTACCCACTTTTATCCCATCCTCTTCCTCCCTTCTCCGTTCCCCTCCTATACACCTACTCGCCCCTCGTCTTCCCTACCTCTGCTATGCTATACACGTCGTTGAATTTGAGTGGGTATTGAATTAAATACTGCCCTTCCCCCTTTTGCGAGATTTGGGCAAATAAAATTGGTATGGTCTCCATCCCAAACAACCCCAAAATGTATCTTGTAGCGTCAGCTAAAGCGTAATCCCAGAACCCCCAGCTGAAAGTTTATTGCTTTAGCTTGAGCAATCCGTACCGTGTGAAAAATAACTGTCCACGTAGAGCAAATTGTTATTCGAGCCAACAATGTGTCAATTTCAACTTCTTTTCAAGGCAACAACGTACCAGTTTCAACTTCTAACCAAACAATTGACACACTCGCACGTTTTCATTGTTCCCCTTTCCGGGGGTCGTCGTTGCTTCGTTTCTGCTATGAGACTTTGGTTTATAATGTAAGATGACACCTGCAGAGCATTAAATGAAGCCAACTATGTTAGCGCAATTTTAATTGATATAACTAAGGCGTTTGGCACATTAACAAAAGATATTTTACTGGAAAAAATAATAAAAATGTGCTAAGAGGCAAAATTTATTATATAATTAACAGTTATTTGACTAGAAGACATTGTAGTGATCGTATTGAGGATATCTTTAGTAAATGGACAAATATTAATATGGTGTTCGACAAGGTTCTGTGTTGGGGCCCCAATTATTTTTAATTTATATAAATGACATTACCGATAACAATGGAAAAGCTATTTGACATTATACGCTGATGATATATTCATGCTATCGATAAATAATGACAGGTAAAAAATGTTGAAAAATCTTCAGAATGATTTTGATAATTGTAGTTAAAAGAAATGTATTTAAAAGAATGTATTTAAAAGAAAATGACTTAATACTTAATAATAAAAAAAAAAGTTTATTTACCAATTGTAACGTCACATATGCACGAGGAACTTCGAACAATCAAAATATGTAACAAGAAATGTGAACGCAATGATGACTGTAAACAGATTAAAAGCGTTAATAGTGCAAGGTATTTGGGAATAGAATTAGAGAAAAACTGGAAATTTTTTACACATATAGATAAACTAAATCAAAAATTAGGGAGAATGTTACCAATGCTTTATAATCTAAGGGATACATTCAACATAAAAAAATGCCAAAATGGTCTTTGTTGAGTTAAAATATCAAACTAGCGTTGTACCCCCGGCGTAACATACGCCGGTCTAGCCGGATCCCGCATACCTTAGCGATATACTTTACTGGGCAGCATGAAATGAAAATGACCCCTCCTGTCAACTTCCCCAACTCCCCCTCCCCACATTCTTTCACTGCATGGTGAGATTTCCCCCCAAGCGGCTTCGCCCTGGGTGACCCCTCTACCCCCGTCCCCTCCCCAAATCCCTGATTGTGTGGTCAGAATATCCCCCCTCCCTGCTCCCTCTCCCTTTGAACCCCTGCTGTTTTGTTTTCGTAGGGAAGTTAATGTCTTTTTTGAATGGTGGACGCCACTGTTATGTAGTGAATTGCCTATTTCTCCGTTCTGATACCAAGCGCGATAAACCCAACAACGATCGTACATGCAGTGATTGTTACTTAATCATTTTTGAAAGTCTTCAAGTCGGCTCTAAAAGCTAGCATTTCGTTTGTGACTGATTGTTACAGGGCTCAACCGTTCACATTGTCGGGGGCTCGGTCTTTGTCTTTGCTACCGTGGCAAGAATGAACCTGCTCAACCTATTGCTGATTGTTACAGGGCACACCCTTGAAACTATGCAACTCGGCTGTAATAGCCAGCATTATGGAAGTTGTATTTCGTTTGTTACTGATTGTTACAGACATTGTAGTTCACTCACCCTCTTTAATTGTAGTGCATGATGATTTTGCTCAGAGCCACCCAAGCCAATTATCATACACGGCGATAGCCAGAAACATGATCTAGGCAAGAAATTTCCTTGGGCTTCTTCCTAAGAGAGACCATTTTTTCGATTGGTCGAGCCGTTCCGGAGTTACGGGACCCTGAACGATCATTTTGATTGTTTTACATGGTTTTAACCATTGTTTTAATTAGGAAACAATGCCACTCAGCAAACTCCAGGTCCATTCTTTGTGCACGTGTTATGTCTTTGCTAAAAAGTCGATTGTTGAAAGGCGACAACCCCTTCATGAATGAATTAATGGTAGTATTGAAGGGGCGTTCGGCTTCGGGCCATGGCTCCTAAATAAACATGTTGGAAAGAGATGGCGAGTCAACCCATGAAGATAGCAAGAAAATTGTGCGTAGTACATACTGTGATCCTAGTAAGTGAACAAGTGAAGGTGTGATAGTGGAATAGTGGTGGTGGTGGTTGTTTTGGCATGTGCATTGTGCTGGTTGTGTAGTGTTGGTTGTGGTGTATGTTAGATGGGGCGTACGGCTGCGGGCCACGGCCTCAAATAAATTTTGTGAAAGAATCCGTGAGTGTTTGCACCTGTCGTGATTTGGTTAAGTCTGAAGATGCTGTAGTCATGAGTAGTGTGCTGGTGTTTTCTGTATTATCTTTCCTGTGTTGGGGCGTACAGCGTTAGGCTACGACCTCGAATAAATTTGTGACCGAAAGAATCCGTGTTTCAGCTAAACGATATAGATTTAAACCAAACTAAGCTACCTTGTTAATTTCGATTGCCTCGAAATTGCCGGCTAGAAACGACAGAATGGCGTATTTATTTCGCAGATGCAGGATTTTAGAGCTGAGTTGAATTGTTTCAAAGTAGCCAGCAATAATCGACTGCATGCATAAAGCTTTGTTCCGCGACGCCATAGCCGTAACAAAGGTACACGGATTACAAACAAAAACGTCAAGTGTGCCGTAAAAAAGCGGGTTATATGATTGAAGTTTCACTTGTTAAAATGTACACTGTTAAAATGTACACGGATAGAAATTGATGATTTTTAATTAAAATAATCAAATGTACAATTGATAAAATTGCATCTGTTTAGGTGCTGTTGTGCTTAACCAATCATATATTTAAAACGTAAAGCACAACAGCACCTAAACAGATACAATTTTCTCAATTGTACATTTGATTATTTCAATTAAAAATCATCAATTTTTATCCGTGTACATTTAAACAAGTGAAAATTCAATCATATAACCCCCTTTTTTACGGCACACTTGACGTTTTTGTTTGAAATATATATAGATGTAAATTAAGGCGTAACTGTGTACGGTACTATATCGAAAAGTATTATGGCACAAACGCAAAAAAATTACTAATAAAGCAGTTGAAGTGCTAGTTAAAGATAAAAAACAATAAATAGCAACGAAATCTACAACAAATTAACAATTATGAAAATTGATACAACATTGAAATGGTACATAATAAAAAATAATTATTATTAAAATGTAAAATATTTTATAATTATTATAAAAACAGTTATAAAAAGTAAAGTTAATACAAGCACAAGAGAAAATCAAAAGTGGCTACAAGAACCAAAATGGTGAAATTCGTATGGAAAAAGAAATACGAATTATCTGATACCTTTTGAATTTAATAAAATTCCAAGTGAATTGAAAAATATAAAACAACAGAGAAATGCAGAGTAAAATCAAAAAATGGTCAATTGAATTTCAACAACAAAAAAAGAATAAAGATGAGAGGCTATTAAAGTTAAAAAATCAACAGTACTAATGTTTTACTATAAAATAGTGTGTAAATATAATAGTGTGTATATTTCGTAGCTGTGTATATATGGAAATAATTAGTAATGGAAAATGGAAAAAAATAGTGAGCAGACTAATTACGGTTTTTGTGTTATTAAGCTTGATATTATCGTAATGGACTTTGCATCTTCTAGACACGGCCAAGTTGAAGTGCTTTGACAAAAGTTAAATGCGTTATTGCTTTACCTTAATAACCGACGTTACACCAGCAAGAATTATCTTGAAACAAGGCGCTGAAGTAGCCGTAACAGCCTCGCTTATGATGAGTACAATAAACTAGTATTTATGTGAACAGTAGACCTCACTCGCCCCAACAAATCAAGAAGAAGAAGATTTAGTCCTTAGGCCATAACTGCCTAAAAACTGCTCTTTAGACGCCATTTTGGGTTGCCATTTTGAATTTTCACCAAACTTGAGTAAGACCTGTCTTAATGAATATGCTGTTCTGAATGTTCGCAACCCGTTTGTGTTCAATCTGAGGGACGATTTTGAAGATGTAAGCCAAAATAGTTTTTGGAGGCCATTTTAGTCCGCCATTTTGAATTTTCAGAAGCAGGTGTAAATCAAGTTGTATATAAGTCGTTCAGCCCCATTTCAAACAGTATTCATACCGAATTTTATTCAATTTGCGTCGTACATTTGGCTACAACTACCCTAAGCTGCTTTTTCGATGCCATTTCGGCCACCATCTTGAATTTTTCACAAAACTTGAATGAGACTTTTTAATGAGTATGTTATTCTGAACGTTCCTAACCAGTTTCTGTTTAATCTTATGAACTTTATAGACGATGTAAGCCGAAAACCCCTTTTGGTCCGCCATTTTGGCCCGCCATTTTGTTTTTTTAGCAACACGTAAAACATCAAATACATAAGCCGTCCAGCCTTATTTCAAAGAATATTCCTATGAAATTTGATTCGACTTCGTTCTTGCATTTGATCATAACTGCGGAACAAACAGACATACACAGGCAAATAAAACAAAATCCCAAAATGAGACAAAACGGGACCTCGTTTGTTACCTCACTCAGTTAACTAAATATTATACTTTTTGCAGATGACATTCTTCTAGTGGAAATGCAAGACTCGTATGACACATTGGTTACAAACTTAACAGAAGGACTAAATCATATTTACAACTGGTGTATTACAAACGAATTGTACACTATAGGGAAGCCAAAGTAAAGGAATCGTTTTCAGAAGTAAAGTAAAAAATAGTTTTACACAGTTGTGATAACGTAAAATATATACAAGCTGCTATTGAAGTTGTCAAGCACATTAAATATTTAGGCCTAAATATCGACTAAAACTGGAGTTTTAAAATACATGTTGATTTTATTCTTTAAAAAATCCGAACCCTCCTCCCAAAACTATACTATACGGTATCTAGAAAATATACTAAGAAAAATAAACTGATGATTTCTTTATGTTTGGGTTCAATCACAATTGAGGTACGCACCTGAAGTACGTGGCTTTGCCAGCAAAACATTTACCGTGCAAGGAAGCAGTGACGTTTTAATTTGCCGTGTTTTAAAACTTCACTTGGTTACCAGCAGCACGTTGTATGCTTCCTTGTAATTTCTTAACTATTCAGGATTCCAAATTTACAATCGTGAGTGTTAGATCAATAAAAAGTTCGAAAATGCGTAATTACTTGTAATAACTGGTCGATTTAGAACAAATTCGAGCTCAACAATACTTTTGGGGCTTCAGGCGATGTGGCAAATTATTTCATTCCAGTCCGACCATTCGTTTGGGCTTCACCCAGAATACAAAAGTGCAACCTACCTATACGCTTCACTCGCTCGCTCCGCCTACTAGTCGAAATATCAAGTTTTTTTTTTTAATCTCATACGAGTTTTTGGCAAGTTAGTGAAACGTATTTTCACTCGTCAGTTGAAATTTATGCAATTATATGAGAGAGGTTCCGTTTTAAAGTTTTGTGATGAATTGCTTCCTACTATTTACGAATTAAAGTGATTTCATGTTAATGTGTTAAAAAATATAACTGCATCATTAACATTGAAAAAAAAGCCAAAAGGTGCAAAATAGCAAGCAAACACTGCACCGTTTCGTTTTAGTCTTCTGTACAGTCGTACCGGCTGATAAGACATATTGCAACGAATGTGTCCGTCCGTCCGTCGCTTTTTTCAACTTCGCAACGGTACCAGATATTGACGACCATTGTTTACAACGTTCGATTCAGTGTGAGAAGTTAGTTAAATAACATGGCAAATTAAAACATCGTTACTTTCTCATAGCTAATAGACTTCTTCGATGTAACTAAATTAAATAATAACATTTGATCGTCGAATTAAAATCCTAAACTAAAATCCTCTCAATAAAAACAAATGGGTTTTAGCTTCGTTTAAATAGTCTCGTCGCATTGTTGCATGAATGAATAAGGTTACCGTCGAACCACATTCTCCATTAGGCCTATCTTCTATTTACAAAATTAAAACTGCATTTTTAAAAGTAGGCCTAAGTAATGAAAATTAGGCCTAAAATCATATTACCATGGCAACGTCAAGTTGCTACGAGTCGCTGTTGGCTTCATCAACAGCGTCTCTCTTGTCACTTCCCTACTACCACTGATCTATATAGGCTACGTTGCACGTTACGTTGTAACACTGTAACTGTGTGCCTGAAGGCGCACTGTGTTGCAAAAAATGAATAGGCTTGCTATACAATCCATAGCTCCGTTAGCTGCTACTTACGAAATTAAAACTGCTGATTAAAATTAGGCCTAAAAGTTGACAATTACGCCTAAAATGTAAAACAGCCTAAAAGCTAACACATTTTAAACCCGCAATTGTGATGGCTACTGCTTTTAGATTAGTATAATAGAGATAGATGTTGTAGTGCATGATAGAGGTGTGCGCCTCAACGTTGGAAGTGGAGGAACTGTACAGAAGACCGGTACGACTAGGCAGTCGCTGTAGCCGCTTGTTATTTTAATGTTCACGAATATTGGCGCATTTGTTTTGCATCACTAACTAGGAGCTGACGAAATAGCCACTATGGTTAGACCTGTCAGAACCCAGTTCCAATATACAGTGACGCTGCTTGTCATAAATAGTTTGTTACGTGCTTGTTATATTAATAATAAATAAAGTTCATCGACATTAATGGTTTGGATCTGGAAGGGGAGACCCACTAACACCAGTCCATAAAAGAGGAGGTAAGTAAGATAAAACAGAAAAGAATCAAGGGACAAGCGGAGCGGCCAGTTTTGGCTGCTTAAAAAATGTCCTATAGCAAATTTTATTTAATGAAGATTTAAATCGGTCAGCTAGCCTCGCTGGGCAATGCATTTCATGTGCGGATAACCCAAATGCAAAAGAAATTTTTACGGCACTCGACCTTATCTGCATATATGCTTATTATAAATGGCAATCTGTCCAGCACAGTCCAGGCTACTTATGGTACTGTTCAAGAATGCGTTCTGGGCTTACTTTTATTTCTTCTCTATTTTAATGAGTTTGAAAATCATGCCCAAAGTCATCTTGCTAAACTTGCGGACGACACCAAGCAGGGCATGTGTCATACATTATGGAAAACTAGAGGAAGCCCGTGCTACGCACGGGGCCGGTCATGAATTAAGTTTACAGACCCACTCCCCCCCCCTCCCGGCCCCACTCCCACTCCCCACTCCCAACCCCCTCACTCCCACTCCCCACGACCCACTCCCAACCTCCTCACTCCCACTCCTCACTCCCAACCCCCTCACTTCCACTCCCCACTCCCAACCCCCTCACTCCTACTCCCCACTCCCAACCCCCTTCACTTCCACTCCCCACTCGCACTCCCAACTCCCCACGCCCATTCCCAACTCCCCACTCCCACTCCCATTTTCGCACACACTGGCTAAGAAGCGCTTTCACGGATTAAAATTTCTTCAATCCAATTTTTGCGCACACTGGCTGACAAACGGTGATTTTTGTTGGCCTCATTCACTGAATCTGCGCATCCAGTGGCTGAAACCACAGGATGCACCGTTTAAAGAATGTGAGCGCTGAACCATCATCTTTGATTGTAAACGACTACTTTGCAAGATAGCAATGATCAGCCTCGTGCTCAGCAGTGATTGTTGTTGTCTACTTTGAAACAATTCAGCTCAGCTCTGAAAGCCTTCATCTGCGAATTAAATAAGCCACTGCATCGTTTCCAGCTGCCAATTTTGAGGCCCTCGAAATTAACAATGTAGCTGAGTTTGATTTAAAACTATACGCATTTAGCTGAAACATGGATTCTTTCATTTTACCCATCAACAATCAACGGTTTGGACGATAGTTTTCAATCCTTAGCACTGCACCAGGAATTGTTAGGCACCGTAGCAAAGACATTACACGTGCCCGAAAACAACGAGAAGCGATTAAAGTGATTGTTGTCCTTCCGGTTTTCCTTTAACTTTCCTTTTCCTTTTATCAGCTCAGCCGGGATCCAGAATTATTATGTAGATTTATTTTTTTTACCTACACGACAGGCACCGCTGGATTTCCAGGACGACGTCAACCAACTTTATACCTGGAGTACCAAGTGGGAGCTCATTCACCAACAGAAATCCTCTACGTCGCACTTCGGAAAAAAATCCCAACTAACAATTTAGGGGTACAGACACACTCTAGATTCGGTCAACACAACAACAGACTTCGGTATTGTTATTAATAACCAACTTAACTTTTCAACTCACATTAATTCTGTTATCTCCAAATCCAACTCAATTTCATTCTTGATCGGGCGGACAATTACATCGCGTCATCAAGGTATTTATACTTCAGACTTTATTTAGTCCTTGTACGTCCCATAATTATAGAATACTCTATCGATTTCTGGTGGCCATTTTACAAAAAAAAAAAATAGGACAGCCCTTGAAAATGTCCAACGCTTTTTTTCAAACGTGTAGCCAACATCCAAAAATTTACTTATGAGCAAAGACTGAAATATCTTAAAATCTCCTCCGTCTGGTGGCGTTTTGTTCGGGGAGGGATAATCACGCCTTTTAAGATTTTGAAACTAAACTTCGGTGGCCCTACGGTTTCTCAACATTTCCAGCTACAAACGTATGAAGGTACACGCGGCCACCCTTTAAAACTAAAATTCCAATGCCATAAACACGAATGGGCCAGACACCTTCTTTACCCGCCTGCATCCCATTTTGGAACAACTTACCAGAATCTGTGGGTTCGGCCCCTATACTGTCAATGTTTTCAACAATCAATTTGATACACATATTCAAAGTGTTTTACCAGAACCTGTGGTCTTTTTTTACACGTAGGATATTCCTAGTTGGCGAGTAAAAAATAGGGGAGTATTAGGGTATGCATTTAATTAGTTGACCTGTCCACCTATTGAGACTTGTCTATTTAGGCATAGCACCATTTTTTAGCACTGATACATCCATCAGTATACAAAAATTTTATTTTATTTCCTGCCTTTCATAGTATTTACTATTTACAGAGTTACTTGTTGCAGATATCTATCAGTTGTGCTCAACTGCGCATACTCTCTTAGGCTATTTATTAAACAACTTTATTTATTTTATTTTGTCCTCTTTGAACTAGCAAATCTTTACGATGCATGACCGCTCAAATCATGTCAGTTGAAATTTATCATAAATATTTATTGAATGTTATAGTGTAGAGATTAACTTTGTGCTTTTTGCTGCCTACGTTTTACTGCATACAACTTAGTCATGTAATGCCCACCATGGTCGTACTGACTACTCAACAAAGTTAAAGTTATCGATTATACTCAACTAGTCGGTTAAGTATGAAAAGTCTAATACGCAAATGAAGTCTAAAACCTTAGATTATAGCCTTGACTTCTGGAGACGTACTTAATAGCATCAAAGCCTTCGTAATTGCACCAAATAGCAACCTTAATAGCATTAAAGCCTCCGTAATAGCACCAAATAGCAACCTTAATAGCATCAAAGCCTCCGTAATAGCACCAAATAGCAACCTTAATAGCACCAAAGCTTCGTATCTTGGATATGAAAATAGGCTGTTTTTGATAATCCAGGCCGTTAAGGGAACGCATGTTCAGGTATTAGCGGCGCTAATACTTTATTGTTTTATACAGGGTGAGTCAAAAGTATCGACCCAGTGGATTTTGCAGCCGTATGATTTGGTTTAGCCACTAAACAACCGTTGATCATTGCTCACCAAGGACGGGGATACATATTAAGATCAGTAAGGGGTGCCCCTCGACCCTACCTCCCTTAAATAAATTTTCAACTTCTGGTTCTTTTATATAGGAATAGAGCATTGAACCCAATTTGAGATATGTGCGGACAGTCAATTCATGGTGAATGCAGAAAACAGCATGTAAATCGGTCAACAATAGCACGAGCTATAATCAAAACACATTAATACAAATGTTGGCTTTATTGCATAAAATAACATCATGAGCATTTGTGTGAATAGGATGATTTCATGTAAAAAAGTGTAGTAGGGAATAGCAAGCATAACGAAATTGACAAGTGTTAGGCTAGCACATGTTTATGCAGGTGTTTGTAGCACATTTAACAACTGGTGTTCGACCTTGAACCGCCTGTCGAGGTTCGAACAAATATTTCAACAAATGTGGCTGTCCGCCATAGAAACATACTGTCTACGTCAACTAGTGACTGGTGCCTCCCTTTCCGAGCTCAGTAAGCAAAAAAGAAGGCCTTTCTGTGGAGAATAGGTATTAAAATCAAGCAGAGTTGTCACCCCGCCCTGCTCCCTTTAAATAAATATTCTACTTCCGGTACCTTTAGGTCGAATGCCAGTGGCTACATGCGCTACAAACATGTGCACAAACTTGTGCTAGCCGCACACTTCATCAACTGCGTTACGTTTGCGATTCCTTACTGCAATTATTGCATGCAATAAACCGATTCAACACAACTGCTCATGATATTTTATGCACGAAAGCCAACATTTGCACTAATGTGTTTTGGTCATAGCTCGTGCTATAGTTGACCGATTTACATGCTGTTTTCTGCATTCACCATGAATTGATTGCCCGCACATATCTCAAATTGGGACCAATGCCCTATTCCTAAAGGAACCGGAAATGGATAATTTATTTAAGGGGGGGTCGTGGGGCACCCCTTAATGAGCTTAATATGTGGCCCCCTCCTTCGATCGTGACCAACGATCGATGGTTGTTTGGTGGCTAAACCAAATCTTGCGGCTGCAAAATCCACTGGGTCGATACTTTTGACTCACCCTGTATAAAGTTTAACTTGCTCGCTCATTAGTCTTACTTTTCTGTGTTATTTGATTTGGGTGTGTGATCAGTTAGGACTGTTAGTTTTGTATTGAAGTAAATCACGTAGGAAAGGAAAAACACCTTCCCATAAGGGGGGAACATGGCGAAGGGGGGAACATGGCGAAGGCAATGCCAAAACTATCTGTCACCCAACAGCAATTAAGGAAAATTGGAAATTAGCCAGCAGCGAAAATCATACAGTAGAAATAACGTAGTTCAGTAAGTCACCTTTTATGCACTTACGTTTCGTCGGAGTGGCATGACCCGGATTCGAACCAGCTACCCAGTTCGCCCCCAGATCACTTGCATAGCGCCTTAATCGCTATGGCCACGTCCTCCATTGGCATAAAGATAACTCACTGAACCCGTTATTAAGATCACAACCGTGACCTGGGCTCCATTTGACCGAAATTCACTAGGCCGTAGACAATGGGGAGGGAAGACAAATCATACACTCACAAGGCTCAATAAAGGAGAAATAAATAGGCATTAATCGCTGGAAACATAAATCGTTGTGACCTTAATAACGGGTTCAATGAGTTATCTTTATGCCAGTGGAGGATGTGGCCATAGCGATTAAGGCGCTATGCAAGTGATCTGGGAGCGAACAGGGTAGCTGGTTCGAATCCGGGTCATGCCACTCCGACGAAACGTAAGTGCATAAAGGTGGCTTACTGAACTACGTTATTTCTAGTGTATGATTTTCGCTGTTGGCTAATTTCCAATTTTCCTTAATATTATTTCCAGCGTTTTATGTCTATTTATTTACCCAACAGCAATTAACATCCGAGCATTACAGACACCCCTCCTCTGGCCGAAAATGTCCACAGCTCAGATGCTGTGCGTGCATAATGGTAGCACTCAGGGACGTGCACACGGGGAGGGGGACAAAGGGAAGGGGGAGGGCGGGAGCGCCGCAAGCCCCTGCCCACATGCCAAAGTGTCCTTCTTGGAAAAAGAAAAATGGCCGATATTTGCTGGAGTAGTGTTGTAAAACGGCCAAAAAGGCATATAAAGGGGCAAAAATGGTTAAGAAAGTAGTCCAAAGAGGGGTATAAAAGGGTACAATCCAAGAAAAGGGTGCAAGAGAGGCAAAAAAAAAGGGTTAAATACTCCAAAAAGGTCCCCCACAAAATAAGCAAGTTGCCCCTGCCCTCCCGTAGGCCTGTGCACGTACCTGGAAGCGCTTATACCAAGTTCCTTGCTGAACTGTCCAAAACGCCACTAATAGGCTCCTGTTTTAACCTTCCAATGTGTTAGGATAAAATTCTAAGGTACTCGCCTAACACCTCCTAGAAGGGTTTTTGGGAAGCTCCGTGACACTGTCAACAGGCTGAAATCGCACCTTTTCTTTTTGGTGTAAGCGCAATGGGATCGCGCCGATTGGTTCGGTAATAGACGTGTTGTCATGGCAAACTATACGTTGCCAATGGAGGCTTTCCCTCCCGCGAATACGATGATCGCAAGAGCATCTGATGTTTAGCGTCTGAGCAGAGCACATTTAGTCATAGGCCTCTGCTGCTGGGAGCTGCAGTCCAAGGCACGCTCCGACCTAGCCTCACACGTGGCAACACGCTGCTCTAAAATATGCTTGTTGTTAAAAGCACTGAAGCACTTGAGGCACCCGAAGTGCGTCAAGCTGAGAATGCCGAAGTGCCCGTAGCTGCTAATGTGGAACCGGCTGACGCTGACGATGGGGATGTGCCGGAGGCTGAAAATGTGGACCTGCCCGAAGCTGGGAATGAGGAGGCGCTTGAAGGGGCCAATGAGCATGAGCTTGAAGTTATTAACTGGGATGTGCCCGAAGCTATTGATGAAGAAGGCCCTGAAGCTGTTAACGAAGCAGACCCTGATAATAATAACGAAGAGGCCCGCGAAGCGGCAAACGGAGAATTGCCCGAAATTATTATTTGGGAATTGCCCGGAGCGGCTAATGGGGAAAAGCTTGAAGAGGATAAGGAAGAAATTCTTGAAGAGATGTACGCAGACATGCTTGAAATTATTGGTAAGGAAATGCATTAAGTTGCGTTCACTTTCCAACACCTCCATTTTCATCCAAAAGCAAGAAATCAAAAAAATCAAAAAGACCAAGGTAAGTTGTGCTGTTACATATACACACCTGTCTGATTTTCATATGTTGATATGTCCACTGGTTTGACTTAGTAAAAGTTTATAACTTGCTGGTTTTTATAAGAATGATTAAATCTGCATTCATTTTTTTCAATTTTTTCAAAACGGCATATATGTCTGCACTGGTTATGCAGAATAATCCTACCAGCAGCCAGGCAACACTGAAAGTGCAACCCAAAACATGAGGTAATTTACGATAGCTAAAAAAAATCAAATTAACTATTTTATAAATAATAGCAAGCATTTTGGGTTGCGTTACGTCTAGCTTACATTTATTGTCACTTTTTTTAAATTTAGTATTCATTATGAGAATAGATTATGATTTTCCGAGTAGTCAAGGTTCGTAGCTAAGGTTACGTTACCGAAATGAAGGCAGTGTCACTCAGAAATATTTATTTCGATATGACGGACAGAAAGCTCTAACCTATGTATTTCTGGTTCTGACCTGGTCCACCAGCATTAAAACACGCGTTAGTGTGTCGCCCACCAAAATTCAATCACCAAACACCAACGTAGTGACGATTTAATTCGATTCACAATTCGCTTCCATTCTCGAGAGCTGTGAGTTAAATCATTCGAATTGTCGACAAGTTAAATCGCCGTTCATTCCAGGCTAGCTACGGTTTAAATCGAATTGCGACTTGATTGGTCATGCCACACTGACTGAACCCTAGTGTTATAACCTCTATCTCATTTCAGCAATCCGATTCAATTCAATTCTATGCGCAAAAACTTTATTGGATTAAACCAAATCGTGAGTAGCCGATTCTCAATTAGCTTCCATGACGTATTGATTTACTCGCAAACTTTCAATACCTGAGTATTAAATTGAAAGAAAACTAAAATACATATGGTATTTTCGTATTTTTTTTATACGAAATTGTCATATATGCAAATTAAATATATTACACCAAAATGTCCTTTCGCCAAAATATCCACATCAAAATGTCCTGTACCCTGCACGACATATACGGATACATGTACATATAAATAAGTGTGCGCGGAAAAAAATTCCAGAAAACAACCCAAGGAACAAAAGCCTGGAAAAACTGCGCAGTAAAAAGCTGAAGGAAAAACCTGTGGGGAAAAAACGAAAGAAAAAATCGATCTGTCGTTTTTGTTGTTATTCGTGTTGTTGTTAATATAGGTTAGGTTAGGCCACTTGCCTTGGCTCGAATTTCACCAGGCAAGATAAGGAGTTCAACCAGAAGACGACTTTCGTGACTGTTTTGCTCCTTTTTTTTGCTGCACGTTTCCACTTTTTTTTTCATCGGCTTTATTCCAGGATTCGCCGCCCCCCTGGGTTCCCCCCCCTCCCCCCTAAATTTCGAAATTATTCAAAGTGGATGGAAAGGAGACCTGCACGCAATTATTTCGTAATTTTGTTACTTTTATAAACTAATTTGTTTTAACGGTTACCAGTTTAAAAAAAAAATATTAGAAAACAAAAAAGAACTCGTTTGATGCTTAAGGTATAGGTTTGACTGATCCGACACACAAATAAACTTTCCTGTAAGGTTTCAGGTTTCAGGTTTCCTTTAAGGTTCGTGTATTATTGAGTCCACGTGAAACCTTACTGAGGTAGTCAACTGTTTTTATCATTTTTACTTTTACACACTATCGATCAGCTAGTGGTTGGTGCATTCTACTCTGCTAAACGAAATCTCTGGAAAATGTTTAAAAACTAATCATCTTAGTGTCCTTAGTACAGCTCTACAGGTAAGTCAGGGTTCGTACGAGTCTTTGAAAACCTGGAAATGTCCTGGAAAGTAATAATGAAATTCCATGACTGGAAAAGTGCTTGAAAATTTTGAAAAATGATACTGTATGTGTGTAGTCGGATGATGAATGGAAAGTAGACGAAGTGACTGAAGAACAGCGAAAAATTTAGCCTGGAAAGTAGTCGAGTGGCCCCACATTATCCTTCCTTTGTTTGGGCATGAAAAGTTTTGAAATTTGGGCTCTGGCTTTAACTGTATTGACGTGTAAATACAGCAGTAAAGTTTCACGTGGTCTAAACAGTACAGCAACACTGCAGTATCTGGAATCTTACATTATGGTAATAAACAGGGTGGAACAGATAATTTTACTTAGTAGTCCTATGGAAAGTGTAGACCTATAGACAATAGGCCTATGCTAAAAAATACACCAGGTAGAATAAAACCAAGTCCGGCTAGGTAAAAGTAAACCACAACCATTATGGCTAAAGACCTTATATGGGTTGATCTGCGTGAAATTGAAGTGGACTCGTTTCCATTCGTTTTTTTCATGTAAGTTATGCATAGGCCTATTATCTTTAGACCTTTATTGTTCATAGGCCTATGTTTTCCGTAAGCCTATGGTCTCGTAAGGACAAGTGAGTAACGTTATCTGTTCAACCCTGTAGACACATGCAAGGGTGTCGCCGATATCGCCACACTGCAGATTTTGCTTGATGGTGGTGTTGTTCAACCGTCATGGTTATTCACAATCTTTGTGCCAGTGCATAAGCAGGGCAGCCAAAGCACTTAGCTGAATTACAAACCATTATTGCGTTGCCTGCGTGCGCAAAGTGTATGAGCGAATGTTTGTCCAGCGTCTGTCTGACGTGGCATCTGAGTATCATGAATGTCTTACTAGTGTTCAGTTCGGGTACAGGATAAACCGGAGTACTCAAGAAACTGTGCTTTTTCTTCTGTCAAGCATTCGTGAGACATGGGCTCATGGTAAGATTGTTGTTGCAGTTTTCTTGGACATACGAGCTGCCTATGATACTGCCAGTATTGAGTGAGTTAGGACTTCTCTTGTTTCCATGGTGTCGGGAGTAAACTGTCAAGAGCTATCCTGGCTCTGCTCAGCAGCAAGACCTTTGTGTCCAGGGTCAATGGGTACTGGTCGTCTCAGGCTACTTCAGATTGAAGGGTACCTCAGGGTCCTTTTCACTTAATGATGGTGATGGTCAGAGCGTCAGAGAGCTAATGTAGTTTGCTATGCAGATGACATTGCGCTCTGGTTTTTTGGGCCGGATCCCGAATCTCTTTTGCCTCATATTCAGGTAGCACTGAATTGTGTTGTGAAGTGCCTGGGTGTGCGATGGTTGTCGCTTGCCCCTGCCAAAACAGAAATGATGTTCTTTTCGCACTCGGTCGCTGTTCGAGCCTCACCGCTGAGAGTGTTTGTTGAGGGCAAGACTATTTGTGTGTCCCCGAGTGTCAAATACCTAAGAGTTTTGCTTGCTGGCGGACTTGAGTTGACCATGCATGTGAGTCAGCTAAAAGAAAAAGTGCTATGTCGCCTTCCAATCATCAAGACTTTAGCTCGGCTCAGGACTGTCAGACGTGGTGCTCTTCTTTCTGCCTTTCGTGCGTTCATTCGATCGGCAGTTGATTACCACCTTCCATTTCTCGTGACTGCTCAGCGGCATTTGTGCAGTCTGCAGGTCTGTGTTAATGACTGCCTGCGTGCCATTATGGGATGTCTGACGACCACCCCTGTCCAGACCCTGTGGGTTGAGGCAGGTAAACCTCCACAGCATCTCCGGGTTGATGGGCTTCTCCTTGCCTTGTGCCTCAGGAATCTGAGCAGAGGACAGAGAGAGCCTGTAGGGCATATCCTTCTTGATTATTGCAGTGTGAGTGACAAGTCTCGCTGAAGTCTTGGATAGGCATCTCCCTTCTGCAGGACCCATCCCTTCTCCCAATGCTGGCTGTTTCGTTTGTGTGTCCTCTCTGTCTGTGGCGCTGGTGTGTGTCTCTGGACAGAATCTCGGAGCCATGCGCCACAGCTTGTGATGTGTAACTGCGATGCGTCGTTTATTAAAGAGACAGGTGTGGGTGGTGTTGGGGTTAGTGTCCCGTCTCTTAAGCTTAGGTTAGGAAGGGCTCTGCGGTTTCCTTGAGCTCTGTGTGTGAGCTTGCTGCTGTTTCAGTGGCGTTGGACGTAGCCATGGACCTGCAGATACCGTCATTTTAAAGTGCATACGGAGACTCTGTCCTGCTTGTCCATGCTGTCGATTGTGGCATACAAAAGAACCTAGGAATGGCCAATGGGATTTACCTAGCAAAATTCTCCCTTTCTCCTTCAGGCTCTGTGGCTAATGCCGGGTGCGCGTCTAACAACAACAGTGTGTACAACAATTTGAAGAAACTTAATTAGCTCTAACATGGACATAGACATGAGCTATCACACTGTTGGAAACCGTACATTCAACGTCAGCTAGTCTCTCATACCCTGGCTGGCCTGGACTAACTGAAAGAGGATGGTAGTCTTTTTTTGGCCCTTCGGTTCCCAGAAAAGTAGAGGTAAAAAAAATCAGTTTCTTTTTACGGCCCCTAAATAAACTACCGATTCGATTTTTGTAGGATTTTTTAAAACAGCGGCCCATGATGGGAAACCAACCACTAGTATAGAGAGAAATAGGATATTCCCACGCAGTTAAAATGCGTGTGTCTTTATTTCTACGGTAGAAATCCTTGTGGTTGGGTGAAGGGAAAATTTCCCATTTTCCTTCTTGGCCGATGAAGCCATTCGGAGGGTAACAATGACGAAGTACGTCAATAACAACAATACGAGTCATGGACACTTCACCTAACTTAACTACACCGACGGACAAACGACCGACACAAAGTGACCGAAAACAAATGAACCGAAAAACAAAACACCGACGAACATACAGTCTACGGACACATGACCGACGACCAGAAACCCGAAACAACAAACACCGACAGTGACATTAGACCGACATGACAATATACGGGAATTGTTAGAAATGAGTAACAATAATAACTGTTTTTAAAACTTCACCGTTTTAGTTGGGTTTTTAGCTGCAATTTAGTACCAATTTCAGTAGCAATAATTAACAAGAAAACTCTATAATATCTTTTGATCTTTTGGTCGAATTGGAAAGAATTAACTCTTTTTTTTGGGGGGGGGGTGAGAGGAAATGTCTATAACAACAACAAACATGATACAAACAACGTTAACGGAAATGTAGTTGGCGGAACAAGACATTGAAAGGAATATGATACTTTTCTTACTCAAACTACAATAAAAAAGAATAAAAAAAATTTTAAAAAACGTAGACTGATTATTTAGTGATTTACCAAGGATGAATTGGAAGAAAATTCCTTATCTTCGGAGAAGGAGGAGGGGGGGATTGGGGAAAGCATCGAAATGAATATTTTGCAATTCCTAGCTCACAAATAACAAACAAAAAACTGATAAAAAAAGAATTTCGGGATTTACCAAGGAAAATGGAAGGAAATTACTTTCTTCTTTTTTGAGGGATGGGTGAGTGAGGGGGAAGGAATAACAACAAAAAACAGTCAGTATACACAAAAAAATACAAAAATAACAGTATTCCTGGGTGGGGAACAAGGCATTGAAAGGAACATGATGCTTTCATCAATGCACACAATAGCAGACATTGAACTGCCGCCTAGCTGTAATTATCTTATTTCCCACTGTATGGTGTCTCAAAATGAGCTCGCTACCCATTTATACTTTTCCTGTAGAGCATTCGCACCTGAGGCAAAGAAGGGATTCTTACAGTGCACTTTCTCCACCGCCTTCCCCTCCTCCATCCTATTTTCTCTGCTGTGTCTGTGGGGAGGGTGGGGTTATGGGAGAAGATTAGAAGAATTGCTTGCTTGGTGTAGACTTTTCCCGTCTTTTTTTTCCTGCCTTGTAGGTAGGTATACATCCCCGGATATGCTGGAAAAAAACATATCGACTGCTGTTGTAGTTAGCACGACTGAAAACCTGATCCTGTTCCTGTTTTTGATGGCCAAACCTTATAAAATACAATAATTAAATATGAACCTGGCTACAATCACCCTACGACACACAAGCTACTTTCATTCTTTTAAATACAACTTTTTTACAATGCTTTAAAAAAAAATTCAGGTTCTACGTGAAGCTATCGTTTTGCCATTACTATCTTCTTATTGCCACTCGACTTGATAAGCCACCAATTTGATGTCTAATTTTAAATATTAAAATCTTAATCATTAAAAACTTAAGGTCGGTATATATATATATATATGTGTGTGTAGGTATATATGTACCTCTTCTCCTCTTGAAGTAGGAGGGCTAAAAATATGAGAAAGGTGTCAAAATACAGGAAATTAATCCGGATTTCGCGTAGGCGTATTTTCGTAGTTCTAGGTAACGTTTTTCTGCTTGAATAAAGCGAAAAAACCCCTTTGGACCATTGTTGAAACGAATTTTTCGTAGTTGATTGTTAGTTTCGGAATATCACATCTTCCTGCTGTGCGGATGGTCCACAATTGTTGAGCCACGTAGAAGGCGCGTGGTCCAGTAGTATTGTCAGTAGGATTACGGCTGGCAATGCTAACAGCCGTCATTCAAGAATGAGGCACGTGCAGCTCGCTAAGGGACGACTGTTGGAGTTGCATTTTGGAAATTTCAAATACAAACTACCTATTCAGCCTTACATTTAAATGAAATTACGTAAAGCTACGAAAAGATTTATGGTAAATTAGGCCTATTTAAACAAAATATATTAATAACAAAAGGGTAAAAAATGTTTCCACGTTTGCATTTGTAAACATCGACGTTCGATCAATAGTGTGCTATTAGCTGGTGCTCTACTCAGCAATAGTCCAGCCTAATAGCGGTAAAAACGAATAGTTTCTAGGTACAATGTCGCCTTGCACGAAATCTTTTATATTACCAAAAAATTATAGGCGACATGTGGTTGCTGTTTCAAAGCATCACACGTATCGGGGAAGGAGATGGGTTTTAAGTAAAAATTCTTAAAATTTGTGAAACAAGGAAACCCATGTAAAGTCTGAAAAATTTATTTGAATAAAAAGCGAAGCGAGCGACTCTGCTAGTATAGTTTTAAAAGTCTGTGTTTTTTTTTTACTGCAAAATAGGATAATAAATAAAACAAACATAGGAGAACATTTTATACTATGGTTTTGCTTCGAGAGTAGCAAAATTGTAAACACGCCTGATGAGCTTACTTTGACTGGAATTCAACGTAAGCAAGCCATCGCAAAATAAGGATTTTAACTATTAAAATTTAATTTAACTCATCAATAAGCAGCTGCATATCTAGAAAACAAAGTGAAGAATGTGAGTAACGTGGAACATATGTAAATAGTATATCAAAAAGATTGTTGAATAACGGTTTTAAAACAGAAGCCCATGTTAAATGGGTTGAAGGTCAGTTTGGTTCAGTCCACCATCACCAGAGCGCGTGTCAATAGGCGTCAGTCTTCTGGCCGAAATTGTGTGAGTTGAGTTCACTTTCTACGAATAGCATGAAATTTAGCATGGATGCACATGACGGGGTAACTGGAAAAAATAGGAACGATAGCATGTTCGAAACCAGCCTAGAAGGGGGGGGGGGGGGGCCCCATCCAAAAATACCATTTTTTGGCAGTAACTCCTCAACCATCAACAAATTAAAAGTGTAATGTGAAGCAAAAACGTTCAGCATACCCTTCTGGGCAGGTATGATGATATACATCTTTTGTGTAAAAGCAACTCTTGAACCCCAAAATCATATTTAAAGTATATCACCCTTAATTCGTACGAACACGCCTTTTTTCAATTGTTGTTATAGGGATTTTCTTGTTTAAAATGCTGTTGCGGGCTCTCTAATAGCCCAGATTGGGCATGCTTAGAATTTTCTGAAAGGTGGGAATCCATTCTTTCCAGCAATCGCAATCGAAATGGTTTAACTTACATAGGGACCGTTATAGGTGAAGCAGTAATAGCGCCATAGCGGCGAAAGTGTATCGTGATTTTTTGAATTCAAAGTGCTCTAGTGAGCCCTCTAATACCCCAAACTGGATTTGCTTAGAACTTTCTGGAAGGTGTATCTATTATTTACTTCAATCCTAACTGAAATTGTTAAGCTTACATAGGGACAGTTTTATGTCCATTTAAAGGTAAGGAAGTAATGGCGTAGCAGCGAAAGTGTATGGTGATTTTCGAATTAAAAGTGCTCTAGCAAGCCTTCTAATACCCCGAATTGGACTTGCTTAGTATTTTCTGAAAGATGGGAATCTATTATTTCCTTAAATCCTAACCGAAATTGTTAAACTTAGATAGGGACCATCTGGCACCTATTTAAATACAAGCACTGCAATGGCACTTTAAAATTAAAACTAGCGTCTACACCAATTACAGCTAAACCTTTAAACGGGCTTAGGACTATTCCCATCTAAGTTAAACAATTTCAGTTAAGATTGATTTAAAGAATAGTTTCCCACCTTTCAATAAATCCTAAACTTGTCCATTTCGGGATGTTAGAGGGCTCGCAAGACCACTTTGAACACGAAAATCACTAAAACAACCAATTTAAAAAAAGGAGCGTTCATGTGAATTAGGGTGATATACTTTAAATACGATTTTGGGGTTCGAGGGTTGATTTTACGTAAAAGGCTTGAAAGTAACTGACCTTAACATATGAAACTCAGATTGTGCATTAGCATTGAAAGGAGAAAAAACACAGCCCTTTTGGGGATCGAACCCGCCACCTTTGGTACTGAAAGCTAGCATGGTACCACGGAACCAAACTCGATTCCGTGTGCATGACTTGAAAGTAACTTGCCTTAACATAAGGAACTTAGAATGGGCGGTAGCTTTGAAAGGAAAAACTACAGCCTCTTTGGAGATCGAACCCACCACCTTTGGTGGTGAAAGCGAGCATGCTAATGCAGAACCAAACTGGAATCTGTATAAAAGGATTGAAAGTAATTTGCCTTTACATAAGGAACCCAGAATGGGAGGAAGCTTTGAAAGGAAAAAACTACAGCCCCTTTGGGGATCGAACCAACCACCGTTGATGCTGAAAGCTAGCATGTTACTGCGGAACCAAACTGGTATCTGTATAAAAGACTTGAAAGTAACTTGCCTTAACATGAATGGGCGGCCATTTTGTTCTGTTTCAGTCAGGAAAATGGCCGCCAAGAATGGACTTTTTCGAATTGAATCAAGAGTTTTCATTGGTCAAAAATATGTCTCCTGTCCTGTCCTAAGTTAGGCGCCATTTTGTTGCAACTTTTGGCTATATTTTAGTTTTTGAAATTGGGCTGTAATTTCAAGGGGTGGTGGGTAGTTAAGTTTTAAAAGAGAATTAATATGCCAGGGGTTTTTGAGCAATGTCACGTGACTAGTTAGTGTGTGTTTGGCTTTCAGGCTGACAATTTGTCTAGGGCTAGAGTGGCAGCAAGGCACCATGGGTCTAACATTGTGAAAAGGGTAATGTTTTGAGTTATTTTGGGGGAAACCCCTTTGACTCACATTTGCAGTCACAAGCAAAAAACATTCCCACACACACCTCTCCAAAACTGTCCCAAATCCAGTTAAACTAACCCCAGCATTGTCTGGAGCAATTGTCAGAATACATTGTTGTTGTATGATGGGCGCATGGCTTCGGGCAAGGGCTCAGGAATAAACATCAATACGGCTATCAAAAACAACAAATTCCATTTAGAGACTGTCAGTATTTCATTGCAAGAAGAGTTGGAAACAAAATTGAGATCGTGAGCACAGGGTCCAATCGAGCAGGAAAAAAGTTTTTTTTTTTAAAGAAGTATGTCTTCGTAATGTGCCAAGGTTGCTGGACTTGACATCCAAGTAGATGATCGGCCAAGTGGATGAGATTAATTGTGAATGAGTGTGCAATTCCAGCCTCATTGCGTAAGATTAACATTAACCTCAGCAGGAGCAACACAAGAGGAATGCAATGATTGAGCGAGCGAAACCAAAGAAAACCAGCGATTGTAGCCAATTTATGCAAAAAATGGGAATGAAGAAAGAAACTTAACCATGTGAAGCATGGACATGCACTAAACCAAACCGTGTTAATTTGGCTGATGAAACAGCTAATTGGGCAATGGCAAATGTGCAAATTGATCTATGTAAAAATTGAGAGGGAGTCAACGTGTCGGTGTGTTTGTGTGTGTGGGTGTTGATGTTTGTGTGTGGTAGGGTTTGCCTCAGTCCACCTAATTTGTGCAACAGTGGAACAGTTGCATACGGTACATAGTGGAATAATTAGCCTATATGTGCCTTTGTGCGGTATTTAGGTCCCTGTACTTTTCGCTATTTCACATCTGTTAAGAGGAGCAAGCAGTTGTGCACAGTGCGATATTGCATGCGCGCAGTGATATGAAGCAGCAGGCGTCTTAGACTAGTTGGCGTATGCTGCACCACATCTGGTACACGATGGATTAGTGGTACACACTGGAGCCTGCAGCAATGTGCACAGTGGGGTTGTGAGCAGAGGAGATTTTGTGTAACTTGGCGTGCTGTTTACACTGATATGTTGTGGTGACGTGTGCAGGCTCTCGGCGTGAGGAGTGTTTATTTTCTGCTGCATCGTACCTTGTGCATAGTGAAAATTGAGATGCAATGTGAATTCACTAATTTATGGTGGTTTTGGATTCATTTTAGTTTGTAGCCTGTAGTTTGTAGGGCATAAGGCTTCGGGCCATGGCCCTTAATAAAATTATCCTATCTTCCTATCCTTTGGGGGTTGTCGTGTTTTTGCTATGAGACTTTGCCTTATAAATTAGATAATAATGTAGATACATCACCATATTTAAATGTGCAGTATTTTTTATTGAAGTGGTAGCGAAGAATAAGGGGGAAAATATAAACGGATGTAAGTGCAAAGTTAAACTTAAAGGTGCTTTGTTAAGTCGCACCCATTTTTATTAAAGTAAATTTATAACGGGTTTAACTTCTGTATATGTAACATTATGCAACGTTATTTTGAATTTTTTTTTTAATCTAATCTACCCCAAAACAAAATTTGTTAAGGATTCCCGCCAAGCTTTTCGGCCGTGTGAAGTCGTGATATCAAACGCCAAGATCTTTCGCCAAGTTAATCCCACCGAGTAATAGTCCGAAGGTTAAATGAAATATATGAAAATTGCTTACAACGCAATTTTCAATTATTTCATTCAACGTTTGAAGTCTTAGTCGATGGGACTATAAGCTTGGCGAAAGAGCTTCGCGTTTGATATCACGACTTCATACGGCCAAAGAGCTTGGCAGGAATCCTTAACAAGTT
>JAHWFP010006324.1:110619-129578 GCA_023313725.1 Lithobius niger
GGATTTTTTTTAATGGGCTTCTTTGCTTATGCTCTATATGACAGTGGATTTATTAAACGGGCCTTTTTCCCTCGGTCCCGTAGTGCTTGAGGACTTTTTTTAATGGGCCTTCTTTGCCTGTGCTCTATGTGGCAGTGGATTTATTAAACGAGCCCTCTTCACTCGGTCCCATAGTGCTTGAGTCCCATAGTGCTCGGTCCCATTTTTTTAATGGTCCCTCTTCACTTGCGCTCTATCAGTTCAGCCCGCTTAATGCGTGCCTCGTCACGAATGGCAAGCTGACGTTTTCTGAGTTTCGTTACCACGCTTAGTTTGCAATAAGGAAAGGAATAAGAATAGGCCTATGCGTTAAGCTTGTAGGGCTACGTCCACAAATACAAATAAACACGCCACAAATATAAATAAAAAATGTGCTGCAAATGGGTTTCAGTTTAAAAGTTTTGTAAATTGATAAGAGAGGTCTGTTTAGTATCACTCTGACACTCACCTATAAATAGATGATTGATTTGTTTCCGTAGTTAAAAATGCGCATCCACGAAGAACTAAAGTCATCTTCCAACAGGCACATCAACAAACCTTCATTTCATGCTGTAATTGTTGTGGTGATGCGTACTTACGTCTTCGTGTTCATTGTTGTAAGCCAAATTTCTACTTCATTGTTGCATTATTGAAAAGCAAAATCACCATGCTGTAACTCGGCCCGTACAAATAGCATTGAGGTTGACTGGTAACTTTGAATTTACGCTTCTCCTAACCCCCAAACTAGCAGAAGGTACGTTCCAAGGATAAACTAGAGCTGTCTGCAAAATTTCAGCTCAAATTTCGGCTTAATATTTTATATCTTTATCAATTATGGTTTGCTGGAAACAAACACTTTATTATGATCTTCAGTCTACGTCTTGCTGCTGGCGTTTGTTGATGGCATTGTTGCATAATAACAATGTTTAAAACAATGTAAAACATTCAATTTGGTCGTTTAGAGGTCCCTAGCGCCTGAACCACTTCACCAATTAGAAGAGGCCTTATGAAAAGGCCACATCTCCAGACCAATACCTGTAAAATTAGCTAAGAACCAACTTTATTTACCGCATGGAAGAATTTATTTTCGTCATACAAAAAAAAACGTCAGCCAGTAGCCAGTAATTCGGCAAATATCAACGTTATTCACGTCGTTTTTTCAAGAAGAAAACGTTAAGCTGTGTCACTAACAGTGACTTTTATGTTGACAGGCGACCAAAGTGTCCCGATTAAACAAGTTTCAGCCTTTTCTGTCGCATTGTTATTTATCCTCAGATGGCTGAAAGCAGCCAACCTACCTTTGTTGTAGAGACACAACGTGTCTTTAGTGGTCGCCATGCTCATATATACGCTATATATTATATATATATATATATATATTATCTGGATGTTATCATTTTATCTCTTGGCGGGCGATACACTAGCGTGTTTCTTGATTTTTGCTTATCTCTGCGTGATGCGTGAATTTTTCTTTATTATTTTTCTGCATGTCACTGCATGTCACAGCACGTTTATCTTTTTATTCCCAGTCTGTAATTTTTTTTCGCATGTATTCCTGTAAATACTGTTTGCCATTAGCAGGAACCTGTAAAGGCATAGCCTATATGGCTTTACTTTCTGTCGCTCCTGCCATTAGCAGTTTATTAAACAGGGCGGAAAGCAATGGGCTCGAGATGGGTTAATAAATACGCATGCAAACCCATTTACGTTGCCTTTTGGACTTGTGTGTCAGACTGCCTGAGCGGGGAATCGAAACCTTGACTTTTGAAAACCTACTGCTGAGCCACGGCCAAAAGAAAATTAAACATATGTTTACACGTACATATGTTTTTTTTTTTGTTTTGTTTTACTTTTCAAGAGCTCCACTACACAGAGTAGACGACGAAGGAACCATTAAGCTGGTGACATTCAAGCCGAAAACCCACGATCGTTCACATACCGCAATGGCCAGCGCAGCTGCCAATGTAACAGACGGATAGATTGAAAAAATAACTTTCTGACGAACGGTCTAGCAATGAACTTAGCGGGCGTACTACTAGCGTGGTTCTTGATCTAAAAAATAAAACGCTGCCATTCACACAAATTTTCGATCCCCCCCCCCCCCCCCCCCCCCCCCACCCACCCACACAAACACACACCGGCTTACTAAACGCCCATAATGCCTTTTCCCCCTTCCCACCCGGCACAAAAGAACACCCTGACCCTCCTTTCCTGGCCCATTTTAATTTGTTTCACAATTTTGTTATTATTTTGTCAATACATGAATTCTACTGAGGCTAAGGCCTAACCGAAATTGTTCGTTGCCTATTTTTATTACTGAAAGAAAATTCAGATGTTGCGACTGGCAATTGTTTATATCTTCTTAGTGCAGTTTCATTTCTCGCCATCGAAATACTGGTAAACCAAAAAATATTTTAAAAAAGCATGAAGTAATGTATTTTTGTCAGTGCACAACGTTACTGTAAAACAATCAGTCAGCGAGTGACTTAACAGATTTGAGCGCTGGCTGTGCCCAGTTTATGTACTGTCAGTACAAGCTTCCGACAGTATACATATATTGTACTACTAGTACAAACGTTGGGACTGCTAGCATAAAATTCGTGTGAAGGCTGACCTGATACACAGTAATGTGAGCTGCGAGTGCTCCCAAGCTAAGCCGACAAATTCGCGTTTCAAAATCAATTTCAACTGGCCGATGGGTAAAGAAACAACCTGACCGGCTAATGGAGTAACCCTTTCGGACCAATGATTCTGGTGACTTGTTTTATGGTAGTTGGGTCGGTCGCGGGATTCGAACCGGCATTCGCTTGGCGACGAGGACGCAGATCACTGGGCTGTTGCTGCTCGCTTTGCTCGGGGTTCCCAGGCCACCTCACAAAGCTTGTAGCGTGCCTGGGAACTTACTTTTTCCTCCCATCTTGTAGATGTGCCCATTTGGGCACGCCACACCTTGAAAGGGTTAGGGCACGTTTACGCAACCACTCGCTTTTGCATTCTCGCAGCTAGAAGCTAGAAATCACCTCAAAGTCCAACATGGCCGCAATTTTATGTCTGCCGCCTCGCAACGAAAACAGCAAATAACGTGAGTTTAGAAGCGTTTGGGAAAATTGTTTCGTCATGAGGAATTCTTTATATTATTGGCACGGATTATAAGACTGCAAGTATGTACTCAAACGATGTCGGATTTAGCTAATCCATTTAGCGTTGTTACCATGGCAATGTCACCTTTGCCATCGCGATTGAGTTCTAGCTACGAGAAATGCAAAGGCGAGTTGCTGCGTAAACGCGCCCTTATGCTGGGCGACGAAAAACATTGTTTAAAGGCAGGTTGTTACCGAATGAAAGTCTAAAGAATCTAGCATCATTTAGCGCTATCTAGCACAATCTACCATTTGCTTGCATCAAACGTCGGACGGACTGCACAACGCTATTTCTTTTAAAGCAACAAACACATGCCTCCGTAATTATTGAATGGAAATTTGGTACGTCCTCATTCACCTAGAAGCATAAAAAGCTCCTAGCTATAAAAACTAACGATATCACTGCTACTTGATGGCGCCACGGTAGATTATAAAGATTTTCTGTTGCCGGCAAGCAGCCTTTACGTAGGGTGAATTTCGTTGTTTGGTGACTGTTACAATGCAGATGTTAAAATCTTCTCAAAACACTTTAAATGAATTTTATTTCCGTTGTTTAGTAATTAGGAGCATGATTGATGGTTGCACCAAACATTTAATTGGCCAGTCCATTGTTGACGTACTACTTTCCCGAATTTAAAAATTAAAAATTAAAAACAATTTGGTGTTTACGATCTGGACGTCACGTATTGTTGTTGCGTGGTTGTTGCGTTGGGCAGTTTTTCACTAACTTCCCAACGTAACAGCCACGCAACAACAATACGTGACGTCCAGATCGTAGACCAAATTGTTTTTAATTTTTAATTTTTAATTTCAGGAAAGTAGTACGTGACGATGAAAATAGGACCCATGACGATGAAA
Source organism: Lithobius niger (assembly GCA_023313725.1). NCBI lineage: Eukaryota > Metazoa > Arthropoda > Chilopoda > Lithobiomorpha > Lithobiidae > Lithobius > Lithobius niger. Next base: position 114,636 of record JAHWFP010006324.1, read on the forward strand.
TCGGGATGTTTTTCTTTGTTTCCGGGCACATTATTCACATTTCTGTCCCCTTCACTTCCGGAGCAGTAGGTGATCGAACAAATAAAGACGCTAGCAACACGATTTTAAGTGATGTAGTTTGTATTTTCCAAGTCGGAGGAGTGCCTTGGGTTTATCATATGCAGAACCAAAGAATTAGATTTATCATTGGCTGTATGTTGGACGTATGGGATAAGTTTCTTTTATTCAGAAATTGTTTGGTCGTTCCTATGGCAATACGCATCTGGTCTTTACGGGCTTTTTAGCCGACATTTTCAGCTCATTTTCAGTATTTGGCTGCACTCAGTTGTTATTTCGTAGAACGTTATTTGCCCAAAATTAGGTGCACTGGAGGAAACTAACGTAATAATTTACTGAGCGAGCAACGCCCGATTAGGTTGAGTAGCCCTATTAAAATATGACGTAAAAAGAAATTTGGTAGCTTTAGTGTGAGTCAGAGATGGAAATGGGTCACTTTTCCGACCCGTGATCCACCTGACCCACTCGAGCCCTGACCCACGACCTACTTGACCCACCCAGTAAAGACCCATCGTCCGTGACCCACCCCATACTATGAAACAATAATAAATAGACATAAATCGCTGAAAATAATATTAAGAAAAATTGGAAATTAGCCAACAGTGAAAATCATACACGAGATATAACGTAGTTGTGAGTGTATGATTTGTCTTCCCTCTCCATTGTCTACGGCCGAGTGAATTTCGGTCGAATGGTGCCTTGGTCACGGTTGTGACCTTAATAACGGGTTCAGTGAGTTATCTTTATACCGGTGGAGGATGTGGCCATAGCGATTAAGGCGCGATGCAAGTGATCTGGGGGCGAACTGGGTAGCTGGTTCGAATCCGGGTCATGCCACTCCGACGAAACGTAAATGCATAAAGGTGGCTTACTGAACTACGTTATTTCTTGTGTATGATTTTCGCTGTTGGCTAATTTCCAATTTTCCTTAATGAAACAATAATACGGTTTGCAAGTAAAACAGTATGCAGTTTGAGTTTTTAGCCTTCTGGAGATCACTGTTTTTTGAAAGAGTAAGAAACATTTTTAAAGAGTACTAGTAAGCCTACTGATGAGCGTAACATTACCGTGGTTAGGTGGGTGAACGGTCTTGACCCATGACCCACTTGACCCATGACAAAAATGTCACCCACTTGACCCAACGACCCATGAGTCAGTTCCATCTCTGGTGTGAGTGCATGCTTAAAGAATTAGTCTCATGACATCAATTCGTTTTGTAGGTAACGAAGTGGGACACCATTTTGAATAAACTTATGCAAGATGCACCGAAGTTCGTCGGCTAGTTGCAGTTTGTTATTGTGTGAGAAAAAAATCCTCCTAATTTCAATTTTAGTAATTTTGGCTTTTGTAGAGGGGGTCAACAAAAGAGTTTTGAATCGAATGGTCCCGTAGTATGTATGCATCGGCTTTCTGCAGTGCTCGATTTGTTTTGCTAGATGATTTTTTTTTTTTTTTGCTTTTTAATATTTCTGATGGATAATTTCTGCTTGATAACGAGATGCACTAATCTCGAAACGTATAACATTTCCGTGTATTCTGTCACACCTTTGAGATTTCACGAGTCTCATTCTTTGAGCAAGCACTCGCACTAAGTCTACTAAATTTCTTTCAACGCCATATTTTAATGGATCCACTCACCCTACCCGGGCGTACGTGCTCGCTCAGCAAATCATTACTAAGGGCACGTTTATGCAACCACTCGCTTTTGCATTCTCGCAGCTAGAAGCTAGAAATCACCTCAAATTCCAACATGGCGGCGGTTTTACGTCTGCCACCTCGCAACGAAAACGGCAAATAACGTGAGTTCAGAAGCGTTTGGGAAAGTTGTTTCGTCATGAGGAATTCTTTATATTATTGACACGGATTATAAGACTGCAAGTATTTACTCAAACGATGTCGCATTTAGCTAATACATTTAGCGTTGTTACCATGACAATGTCACCTTTGCCATCGCGATTTGAGTTCTAGCTGCGAGAATGCAAAGGCGAGTCGTTGCTAAACGCACCCTTAAAGTGGCACTATCACCGACTGAAAGAATCTGGCAACATCTATCGCTATCTATTTCTATCTAGCACTTGAACCAAGGAGAAGGATTGGCCTTTGATTTCAAAGGTCGTGGGTTCGATTCCCCGTTCGGGCAGTTTGACATATAAGTCCAAAAGGCAACGTAAATAGGTTTGCACGGCATTTCTTTTAACGAAACAAACAAGCCACGACTTCTTTAATTATTGAGTGAAAACCTGGCATGCCCTCGTGCACCTATAGGAGCAGGCTGTGAAGGTTAGCAATATTACTGCCGCTAGATGCCGCCATGGTATTTTCGTTCGCTTTTCAATCGGCGATAGTGCCACTTTAATCCTTTGCAGGTTTCAATTACAGAGCTTGTAGCTTCGAATGAATAATGTACCAAAGACAACAAATTGCATACTGCATTATTTGAACAGTAGTCACATTACGTATAATTTTTGTCACACTTGGGTCGAACGGATTCCTTTGTCCAAATTCAGGTGAAAGGTGTCGGGAAAAACCGTGTCATGTCGTCAACATCGAACAGAATCAGTCAAGACTGGCATCTCGCCTTTGTGTTTGCTGTTCATTTCTACATCATCGCTCAGTTTTTTTTTCTTACTAGTAAACAACGTAATTACACACACGCGTCTATTTCAAAGAGAGCGGTTTTTTTCCCCCACAACGTAAAGTTCCATTTCCGCAGTTTTCAAAATTATACGCAGCGGAAGCGGTAATTTAAAGGGAATTGCAGTAATTAACGCATCCGTAGTTTAAAGTAGACAACGGTTAAATCGTTTTGTCGGTGATCAAGAATTTCCCGTGTATCGGTTGCGTCACAGTGACACACAAAAAAGACTGGGAGCAATTTTCCCCTTCATCCGTTTAATTGAAACTTAGATGTGTTTTATGCCGATGATCTGACATGTTTCCATCCGCCGTTAATATATAAATTCAAACCTTACGACTGGTTTTTCTCTCTACACTTTAAACTCTCCGCAAGTCATCTGAAAGCAGCTATCACAGGTAGAGTAAAGCCCTAACCAGACTGGCTGCTCGCGGCTGCACGCCGACGCAGTATGGTGTAAAAAAGACTTCAATATTCGTCCTTAACGCAACCCCAACCACACGATTGCTGCAATTTTGACCTTGTACGCACGTAGTCACGCATAGCTTCGCACGAAATTTTCTTCTGTCTGGAGAGGCCTTAAGATTACGAATGCGAGGAAAACTAAATCGGCTTGTATTTGTATTACTGGTGGCGTATTGATGTTTAGAACGTAGTTTGTATTGGTGCATTTGTAACAATAGGATAAATATCTGCAGTGCAACCAGGAGTACATAAAAGTTCTGCAGAAACGAGGAGTAACGAACTCTTATTGATTCAATATATACTCTAGTGTTTTAAGGGGGTTAGGTGATTACTTCAATCGTATATTGAAAATGAAAATTGGATTGGTGTAGATACTCGAACCAGCATCCAGACTCATTAGAGCTATAACCCGACTAAATTGCCCGATAAGTTATCTTGACGTGACTTTTAAAAATTCGATGGCTTTGAGCCTCACACAGTCTGAATTAAATGTGAAGTATAAGGTTTATTACAAAAATGTTTTAACAGTCTGAAATGAAGGTTAAATACATGGCTTATTTTTGAAAACTTTGTTTAAGTCTGAAATAAGGTGAAATGTAAGGCTTATTTTTTTTTTAATGTTTAAACAGTCTAAAATGAAGGACATTGCTTATTTCTAAAAAAAAAATTAATCTGAAATTAAGGTGAAATGTATGGCTTATTTTTAATGATTTATTTAAACAGTCTGAAATAAAGGTGACATGTACGGCTTATTTTTAAAGATTTGTTCAGACAGCCTAAAACTAAGGTGAAATGTATGGCTTATTTTTAAAGATTTATGTAAACAGTCTGAAATAAAGGTGACATGTACGGCTTATTTTTAAAGATTTGTTCAGACAGCCTGAAACCAGGGTGAAATGTATGGCTTATTTTTAAAGATTTGTTTAAACTGAAATTAAGGTGATTATAGATTACACATTGAAACCTGGCAATAATCTGTCTGTTGACAATTAAAAATGGTAAGGAAAAGGCAATATGACATAAAGAGTCACGTGCCATCGTGAGTCCGGGAAATCAACCCGGGTCTTTGATTTGGGCCACCAATGCACTAAACCACTAGAGCAGTGGTAGACCACGTCAGAAATCCGGGTTCAATTTCTGGACTAATGACGGCATGTGAATTTTTTCGTCTGTTGTATAGTGAGAATTGTCAAGAATCTGTTGCAGTTTTATTTCCAATAATCTGTTGCGCAGTTTAATTGTCAATAATCTGTTGTACGTTGTGACTGTCAACTTAAACAGCTTTAATTAACTGCAATTTGTAAACAAGAATCAAGAATATTGGTTAATTTATTTGTTTATCTTGGCTTTCTTCTTGATTTCAGATATTTAACCATGCTGTCAGTTCGTGTTATCTGCTTTTTCCTTGTCTGCTTGTTGGTCTGTGGTCTGACGATCGTTGCTGCTGAAGATGACGGTAAATATATTAAATAATGTATACAAATCGCTACAAATTACGCACGAACAAATGAAAAAAAAACAGCAAAACAGCAAAAATCATACTCTAGAACACCTAGATTCGGTAAGGATTTATTACAAACTTGTGTTTCATTGAGATGACATAATTGGGATTCGAACCAACGGATTCCGTATCTGCCACCATTCGTCTGTCTGGAGTTCGTTGTCCCGCTTGATGTTTGCTGTCATGCTGAGGTTTTTCCTTTACTCGTAGTATGTAAAGATGCTGATCCATTAGAAAATGTTTAGTTCAAAAACGGGGATCCGTTTTCACGGGTTTGGTATTAGTCAGGGGGAACCTGTCAGAAAATGGCTTCCGTAGGCTATTAGTAAAAAGTTGGTTCTAGTGGCCCAGGTCTCTTCCTTTTGATGCTAAACGGTAGAATAAGTTTGTTGCCACTCGGAAATGTTTGTCAGTCCCACAAAAATAACGGAATTCAAAATGACGCATGAATGCTACATCGGTGTTACTTACATTTATGGTCATCTCGTAAAACGGTTGTTTTAGAAAAAGGATGTTGAAACAAAAAACGTTTGGAATACGAGATTTTCAACAAGAAAGTTCCTATTACATTTTTTTTTCATTTTATTGACCGTTTTCCAGAAAATTAGAGAACAATGTAGGAAAACGTCAGTTTGACCCCCGTGGTGAGTTCTTTCCAACAAATACGCTCCTTCCGCAGACCCTCAAAAGCTTCAAGCTATCTGTGCTTGTCACGCCACCGTCGCCACATCGCGCACCGTACATGAGCACTCAAACAATGTTGTGTGTGGCAGACCGGTCAAGGGGCAGTTTATGACCTAGAACTGAGGAGAGGAAGTGCGGGTCAACGGACTGGGTTGGCCAATACGGCCGCGGAAAACGCCACTGATGCGACTGATTTGTTATGTTGCCGCATTCTGTCAACCGAGGGCGACACTTTCCGTACAAAAATGCGAACGTTCCTTCCCTTGCAACACTTTCTGGATCACCGAACGTGTCGCTTTTTTTTTTCCAAGCGCAGAGAAATAGCTTAACTGTGGCTGAGTGATAACTTATAAACTATTTAAAAATACTTTAATGCATAATAAAGATTTGTCACGCAAATCTACGTAAAATTAAAATTATATTTTGAAAACCGCCACTAGCTGCCATTAGATGTCGCGACTCTCCGTACGAAAATTCACCGATGCAATTTGCCAATTCCCGAACGGACCTCAAGAAATGGGCCAGCCGTGGCGTCCATTTTGTCTACCCCCCTCTAATTCGTTGTAAGTCGGGCCGGACGGTTTACTGACCATGCAATAACGCTTTATTTACTGCGGAGCCAGTCGTTGAGCTAGCTACAAGGGGCACTGGATATACGATGAGGTAAAAACATTAGCCGTAGTTTGTCAAGCTAATGCTGTCGTAGTGGATTTCATGGGTCTAAAATGCTCAGATTTTACGGTTTGTAGGCTGGGTGCTGCAATTTTGTGCAATTGGAATCTTGTTTTCTTCCAATTTACAACCCTAATATATGTTTGGAAGTGTAAGGGATTGGACAAAACAACGATTTTAGCCGAAGAAAGCCGCTCCCACAGCATCAGCGTGATTAATCGCGTCGTTTGTTCTTTATTGCAAGTGCCCCTTGCATTTAGCTGAACGACTGATTCCAGACATGACCTCGATAGCTAACATGGAGTAATTTATTGCATCTGCCCTATTAATAATAGTCTTAAGTAATAGTTATACCACCCACGGCGAACTATTTCGGATATATCACCCGATGGGCGATATCCCAAACATGGCCAATCCACGATAACTACGTCACCGGCCAAAACGCCATCGAGACGTAGTTCGAGCGGATTGGCCATGTAATGGCTATCGCCCATCAGCTCATAAATCCGATACAGTTCGCTCCGGGAGGTATAACTAATTTATCGCGCGGTCCCCAACTTTCGAAATGAAAACAAAATTGTTTGGGTAAGTGGAAAGTTTTCCTTCATAGCTGTGTTGTTTATACAAACTTGATGTCGTTACGTTTGCATACTTGATGCAACCGGGTTTGCGGCCGATACCATTTGAGCGGGGTTTTTTTGTGTCTTGAGTGTGGGATTTTCTTTTTAAAAAAAGGTGTAGGAGAAACGGGGTTTTCTTTAATTCAATGGACTGATGTCTATTATCGTGTTGCACATCACGGAAACTTCATCGTGCAAAAATTGCGTCGTTCACCTCAGAGTCACGTCATGTGACATCAAACCCACATTATTGTGCATAGCATCTATATCACCGCTAGAGATGCAACTGACCCATGGGTCGGTGGGTCAGTGGGCCAAATAGGTCACATTTTTATCGTGGGTCAAGTGGATCATGGGTCAAGACCGTTCACCCATCGACCCACGGTATAATCTTACGATAATCACTAGTCTCACTAGTACTCTTTAAACATTTTTCTTACTCTTTCAAAAATACTTTCCCCCAGAAGGCCAAAAACCCAAAATAAAGGCATGGGGGCGGGGGACAGAAATGATTCTTTTGCATTTATGTTAATCTTATTGTTTTTTTTTTGTTTTTTTTTTGAAAATGAGCATATTTTTTTCAGCAAGTTATTGTAACACTGTGTTGTGTTAATTGTTCAGTAAATGTTTCTTAAAAAATTGGACTGTTTGAAATAACATTGCATGAATTTGCATACTATATTATTTTTTCATAGCGTGGGGTGGGTCACGGACGGTGGGTGACATTATGTTCTTGATTGGGTGGGTCAAGTGGGTCGTGGGTGAGGGCTCGAGTGGATCAGGCGGGTCATGGGTCGGAAAAAGTGACCCACTTCCATCTCTGATGATCACCACATTTTAGTGTGACGATATATCCCATACTCGCGCACTAACAGTTTGGTGATATGGGATATATCGCTGATAGTTTTTAGCATTGTGATAGTAATTAGGGACCGTGCGAAAAATGTGCAATCAGGGTCATCAACATGTGATATATTCATACTGTACGGATGGGAAAATCTTTTATATTGGTTTTATTAATTAACGTTAATAAAACATTTTCATTATAAAAAAATAAAATAAATTCCTACTAATTCCTGAATGCTAACTCGACTGTCAATCAAATGCTTTATTATCATTATTTTTTTTACTGACTGTTTCTTAATTGGCTGTTGTTGGGTTTGAGTTTATTATTAATATTCAGAAGCATGTACAAGGACAATCATATAAGTGACAAACCCACGCACCACAAGAGCACATGCCCGCGTACAGGTGGATTGGGGCCGTACAAACATGTAAATCAAACAAACAAAGAAAAGATATTTCCTACAATCAAAACTAGGGATTACATGCGAGAAATTGTTTAAGAAAATGTATCTATATGTGTGTATAACAATGAAATAACAACTAAAAATAGAAAGACAAATTTGGTAAATTTGCGAAGTCGGAACAAAAAAAATACAAGAGTAATCCGAAGAAAACAATATAATCTGAACAAGACAATAATAGCACAATATTCTGCCAAAAGAAACGAAGAATGCGAAATGATACGTAATATTTAAATTTAGAAAAAGTTAAGTCACAACAATGAACAAATTTTCCAAGGTAAATAGATGGGTTTAGATCAAGTAGCCACCTGAACAAATGTTTCTTAAATGATGACATCTCACTCAAACTTTTTATATCTATGGGCAAGGAATTGTAGAACTTACTACCTAGAAAGTAACTTCATTTTTGGAGTCTTTCCCTATCAACTTTAGGTTGAACAACGTATAAATTGGATTCGTTCCTAGTACGGTAATCAGTTACTAGACGAGTGGTGAAGTGAGCACCGTTTTTACGAAAATTAATTAAAGTTCTGTAGACGTACAGATGGCGGACTGGCAGAATATTTAGCAGTTGGAAAATAGGAAAAGTATGGTCACGTCGTTTCTTGAACATAATCGTTCTAATAATATGCTTTTGCAGTTTAATAACAGGGTCAACAGCATTAGAGTAGGTGCCACCCCCGAATAAAATTGAATACTGCAAAAAAAAAGATTGTACTGCAAACGATTGTTGTATTAGTGTTTCACAATACTGTGTAATAACATCATTTTCTTTTTTCTCTTTTTTTTTTTCAGCCAGTGGTAAAGGACGAAGGCCGTACATGGGGGGTATGGGATTTGGTATGGGAGGGTACCCCATGATGGGAATGGGATGCATGGGATACGGAAAACGAAGATAAGAAGACTACTTAACGACGAAAGACACCTTCCTGCGAAAAAAAAAATATGTACCGAAAAATTAAATAACTTTCTCGATTAGCTAACATAAAGAGGTCTATTTTTTGTCACATTATCCTTGCCGTCAGTTCAACATCTGTTCACAATGTATTCAACGCCCAACGTCAATAAACGTCATTAATCTGTAACATTTAGCACGTGTTTCATTATCACATCAATAACATCCTTATAGTTTTAGTTATTTTTATGTCTTAGATAGAGCGCTTGGTTTAAAGTCATTTAGGCTCTGATAACAAACTCAAACTCGAAGTCCTTAGGAGGTTAATAAAAAGTAGAAGAAGCCCGTCTTCCAGACTGGAGTAATAAACGTTTGGTTCTGTCTGACATGTGTATGTCCATGCTTCATCAACGTAAGCTTCTTTAATCACAATTTTGCGCAAACATGTTGAAAATGAAAATGACTTCCCTTCATTCATACAATACAATTTGTGAACGCAGATAGATTGCCACGAAATCCCAGGGTGATACGTATCCAGGCCGTTGCTTAGTCCCAGGCATCTAAGGACCACACTGTCTAATTAACACATTACTTGCAAAATGAATTTATTTAAGGTTTTACATAATTTCCGGGGGGTCCAGTCCCACAGATGACCACCACGGTTTTTGATGGGAAAAGTTACTGATCTTTGTTATAGGATTGAACTGATGGAATGATATCACCACTTTCAAAGGCCGACCCTGCTTGGAAACTTGGAAGCTTGTCTTGTGCCAGTTTTGGTTGTGGGTGGATTTACGCTAACCTACTTAACTACAGGATAAATAAATGCAGATTAAGACACACGCTAGTGTGTCGCCCGCCAAGATTCAACGATAACATTAACTTCCGTCCTACGCAGATAAATTTTAAATGAGGATGGCGACCATTAGAATTTGCGTCTTTACAGCTGAGAACAGTTTGGTAGTTTTCAGGCATCTGAAGATAAATAACAATACGACCGAAAAAGCTGAAACTTCTTTTGATATCGGGAGACTTTGGTCCACTAACAACGTAAAAGTCACTGTTACTGCCACAGCTTAACGTTTTCTTGCTGAAAATTAGGTGTGAATAACGTTGATGTTTGCCTAATCAAGACACACGCCAGTGTGTCGCCCGCCAAGATTAACAATAACATCCAGATAAAATGTATATATGAGCATGGCGACCACTAGACACGTTGTGTCATTGCAGCTAAGGTAGTATGGCTGTTTTCAGCCATGTGAGGATAAATAACGATGCGACAGAAAAGGCTGAAACTTGTTTGATCGGGAGACTTTGGTCGCCTGACAACATAAAAGTCACTATTAATGACACAGCTTACCGTTTTCTTGTTGAAAAAAAAGACGTGAATAACGTTGATATTTGCCTAATTACTGGCTACTACTACTAGCTAACGCCATTTTTGTTTCACGAAAATAAATTCTTCCATGCGGTGAATAAAGCTGGTTCGTAGCTCATTTTACAGGTATTGCTCTGGAGATGTATGTGCCCTCTTGATAATGTCTCTTCTAATTGGTCAAGTGGTTCAGGGGTTAAGGACCTCTAAATAACCAAATTAATTGGTTCGCATTGTTTTAAACATTGTTATTATGCTACAATGGCAATCAGCCAACGCCAGCTGCAAGAGTTAGACTGAAGAAAAAGGGCTTTGGTTTGTGTGTAGGTAGTTTCTTTTGTAAAAGCAACTCCTTAGCAATGTTTCATAACAAAACAAAACATTAAAACAATGCCAATCAGCAAATAATGCTAATCAACAAATAATGCTAATCGGCAAACGCTAGTAAACTGAACATTAAATAAATCCCTGCGTTTGCAAGGAGATAACTGCAGTACTAATAAGAAATACTAATCATATGAAAAAAGGTAACTGCTGTCCTCAAAATGGAACGAAAGCCAACAAAAAAAAAAGGATGTTGGCCAGAAAACTAGATTGGTGTTTCCATCTCATAATTGCTAAAAAAAAAAATGGATTTAATCAATTTTAACCAAAAATATCTCAACCCAAACTTGTTAAGGATTCCCGCCAAGCTTTTCGGCCGTGTGAAGTCGTGATATCAAACGCCAAGCTCTTTCAATTAAATTAAATAATTGAAAATTGTGCAGAAAGCAATTTTTATATATTTCTTTTAACCTTTGAACTATTACTCGGTGGAATTAGCTTGGCGAAAGAGCTTGGCGTTTGATATCACGACTTCACACAGCCGAAACGCTTGGTGGGAATCCTTCACAAGTTTTGTTTTGGGGTAGATTACTAGTTACTAGCTATTACTTCTACTACTATATAGTACTATACAACTATTAGTTTCACGAAAATAAATTCCTCTATGTGGTGAATAAAGCTGAAATTTTGCAGGTGGCTGTATTTTAACCTTTTGCTGGTTATGGGAAGCACGCATTACCAAGCAAGCTCAATACTATTTTAAGTGCAGAGTTACAGCATTTTGCTTTAGGCTACTATTCAATAATATAACAATGAACAACAGATTGATTGATTTATCTAAAACAAAACCCACAAGGTGAAAAAACCCGCCAAGTTTCAGCCAATCAAAGTAGTGATATCAGACCACCAAGTTGCTACATTAGTTGCCAATCTAATCCCACCGAGTATTACATCAAAGGTTAAATCAAAAACCTGACCATTGCTACTATCGGCAGCAATGGTCAAGTTTTTTATTTAACGTGTGAGTAATAGTCGGTGGGATTAGCTTGGCAACTAATGTAGCAACTTGGTGGCAGCCATTTGGGCTCTGATATCACTACTTTGATTGGCTGAAACTTGACGGAGTTTTTCACCCTTGTGGGTTTTGTTTTAGATATCACTTCTTTTGTAGTTTTTTTCCGTGGCATGATATTTTAGCCACTGCCCAGTTATCTACTACCTGGCCAAGTTTGATCGACAAATATTGAATACGAACGGAGATGTTAATTTTTTTTTTTTTTTTGTAGTTTTGCTGCAGTGAGGACTTCAATCATATAAATTGAAGCATTTGCTGATTTGCATTCAACCATCAGACTGCGGGTTTATTAAAAGCATAGTGGCCCGAAGCCATGCGTCCTACTACAATCAAGTAGCACGTTCATTTTATCGACAGTGATGCGTTGCCAATTATTTCTGGCAGTCCGTTTGCATTGTTACTCGTTAACACTAATAACGAGTCATGCTTATTTTGATCACCGGTGGCGTTTTTCCAACATACAGAAAAAAAGCATTACAAATGATTGCAATCTTTTTATTTAATGCCTCCCCAATCGCCAAACCATAAAAGACACGTATTGGTGTTAAAAGAGTGTTAAATACCAAATTTCATTCGTAACTATCGCATAATTGATTTTATATGAGCGGAATTAGTAGTCAGTAGTCAGCTGAAATCAACGATCTTCACGCACTTTTATCACACTGGTATAGTTTATACATTTGATTAAATACAACCATTGCTTGTCAGGGCACAAAGACTGCCCATTTCCAACAATTTTCAAGCTGTTTCTCCGCATAGGTATTTATCCTCACCATTGTGAAATACGCTCAGCTCTGGTTTGTGTTAAAGTACCAAAAGCTAGTCAAAAAAGGGTCAAAGGGTTTTAGCGAGCGTTAACCGCACCCGGTCATGCAGCCACAATGCATAAATTAAACAATGACTTTCTGACAATGAAGTTACAATGAAGTGTGACAATTATTGAATTTGGCGGCCCTTGATTAAAGAGCTGTACCCGAAGCTATGCGCCCTGTGAAAAGTTGAAACCTAACCTAACCTAAACCGTACATACAGCCCGTAAACACATAACAAGGTGCACGTAACAGGCAACCGTAGGAACACAGTGATGAAACTAGATATACCAAGAACAGGCCAGGAGTGGACGCTAGGGGTGGTTACACTTGCCTCCCCGACGCTCTACAAAAAACAACGATAGCTGGCAGTCGCTGGAGACCCGCTGGGGAGGACGGGGTGGTTCCCAGGGCCAACTGAAGATTATCCCGAAAGCCGAACTTGTCGAGCTGCCAATAGAGCAGCGTCAAGTGACGTCATTTTGGCCACGAGATACAATTTGGAGGGTATAGCTACAAGGTGCACTAGATTAAAATGTAAGGGGAAAACGGCAATTCTAGTCAAGACAGTGCTTTGAGAGCGGCTTTCTTAGGCTTAAAAAAACGTCGTTTTCTCCAACAACAAAAATCACGCGTTATAGGCTTGATAAATCCAGTCTAATGGCATTGGCTTCAGTAAGACGATCTTCTTTTCGCCCTCCAGTGCCCCTTGTAGCTAACCCAGTTACTGGCTCCACCATAGAGTTATACACAATAATACTACGTTGTGTCACTGCCCTATATATTTGGCTTACAACATTGAACACGAAGACGTGAGTATGTTGGACGACAGAACAGCACGATCGAAGAATTGTCGCTTCCCCCACTGCTATAATAGTACGTGGAATAAGCAACAAAAACCTTTAAAATATTTCACTTCCGGATACAAGCTCCAAACTTTACGTATTGAATAACTATATGTCAAAGGCTATAAATCAGCCGGGAGACAACCTAAGAAACAATTAGGTCACGTGTAGTGACGTCATCAAAATGGCCACCAAGCAGATCCTTTAATGTCGCATAGCTCAGAAACTACTAAACGGATTTTAATGAAACAGGTATCATTTTAAAGCTAAATTTTTTATCTGTAAACAAGGTGTCTACATATTTTGCTGTAAATATAATAGTTTTCGTTTTATTCCTGTAATATTTAGATTTTTTCCATATTTCTTCTAATTTCCTTTACTTGCTACTGCCAAAATGAAATATTTACCCAAAATTAAGTGTTACATTGTTGAAAATAGCTTTTTAATCACCATAATTACAGAATGGGTGTTATGATATGCTTCCATATTAATTAGTACACTTTTAATTAATGTCTTTATGTATAAGTGTAAAAGCAAATAATGAACAATTTACTAATAATAATCAACATCATTTACAAATACTTTTTATTCTCAACAAAGAAATTACATTAGCAACTTTACTTTGAATAAAATAGTGGGGTAAAGTGTTTATGCTAACGATCTGGTTAGGTTCTTAGGTTAGGTTAAGTGTTTACTTGTAATACATTGGTTAAAATTTACTTGTTCTCACTAAAAAACCTAACTATAAGATGTTCAACATTTAGAAGTCGTGTAAATACAATAATTGGTTCCTGTCATTATTCAGCCGTTCTTGAATAATGACCTTCGCATGTACACAAAAGGGTGCAGTACACCGGAGTCCATTTTTTAAACGGTGGCACTGTGTACAGTCGTCAAAAATATGAGCTGGACCAAGGTTCATTGTTGCAGGTTGAGTCTATCCTTCTGTGTGGGGAGGGAAGGTTAATTCAGAGCTGCATTGTTAACTGCATTGTTGCAGCAAAGTGGATTTCCGAATGTGCTGGGATGCTTAAAGGCGCATTTGTTCATTAAATTGGTAAATAAAATAAAAAACAGGAAGTGAGTAGGTCCCATACAGCACCAAATTCGATTAACTTCTTCTGCTGAAAAATATTTATGTGGAGGTTTTTTATTTTGTCCAATACGCCAGTTGGAATATTCAACGTCAGTATTTTTGGCTAGAAAATCTCGTTACGCTTATTACTGTGCATTATTAAAACTGTGCATTTCTGGAAGGTTGATAAATTATTACAAGAAAACCTATTTCTGCTTCGATTACAGCCTTGATAGGTTAATTTCAGTGTGAACAACTAATCGGATGCAAAGACAGAATTTTTGTTAACACAATATTTTTCTTCACTTTTCTGTTCACGTTCTTTAATATAAAAAAAAAATTGTTTCTGCTTGTAAGATAACTAGGAACAGCTGATGTTAGAGGGTAGTAAGGGCACCATACAGAAAAACTTGCGCCTTCCCCTCTCTAGTCCTCGTCTTTATGCTCCAAGTTTTTCAATCAAAAAGTCTATTTGTATTTTTATTTATATTTAAAAAATGCTTGATTTAAAAGACAGACTAATTGTTGCCTTAAATCATTAAGCCATGGGCCTTTAATTAAGTTTTTTTTATTATAAACAATGGCGTGCATTGGGGGGGGGGGG
>JAHWFP010006326.1:0-10534 GCA_023313725.1 Lithobius niger
GTTTATGATCGGATTAGCTGCATGGATGACAAGTATTTGCCAGTTGCGATGCCCAAGTTTTTTTTTGAGAAAACAACCGCAGAAAATGTGTCACCGTCTAAAACTTGCTTGCCACAACAGATGCTATGCTACAACCGATGGAAAGGTTACCATGCTGAGCTCATGGTAAATAGTTGTTGCGTCCTGCGTAGCGATGAAAATAGTTCGTTTTTTTCGCCCTTCTTTCGTTACGGTTGGTTATAGCGCTGCTGTAAAACACAGGTTCACGTCATAAAATTCAGTAAACCAGCTTTTCATCGACATTTATTTAATGAAAACCACTGGTATTAATTCACAAAATCGCTAAAGCATAGAGAGTAGGACATAAAGCTGCATAAAAGAAAATCCTTAAAATTAGTGAAACCCATGTAAAGGCATTGTATAAGCGACGCTAGGGTGTAGCTGGGCCCAAAACAGTGTGCCGGCAAACGTCACTAATCGCACTGGTGCGGATACTGTATTGCGAAGTTAGGCTACTGGTCTTTCTTTCCAATTTTGCTGGATTTCAGGACAACAAGTATAGCAGGCCACTATTCAAGGAGGGAGTGACGTTGCGGACTAATTCTTTCATAAAACTAACCTAACTTGGCAAGCGGTAATTCTTTGCTGCCACCATGGGAAAAAACGTGCATTTACTAGCAGTTAACTTTAAACTAAAATGTTGTAAGTTTAAGTAACTAAGTAAATAATAGTTGGAAACAAACTGAAGCTCTATTTACCTTTTTTGAACATTGGTTAATAAAATATTTACAAAATTAGTTTGCAGTTTCATTTTGGTTACAACAAATCTTGGGTTTAGATTTCAGCAACAACAAAAAAAAAATCGTTAAGCAAATCGTGCTTAACACTCAAGTACCAACAACGATCAAGAAATTTCATCAACTTCAAACTAGAAGTACATTTTAGCAAAAATGCAAGTAATATTGAATAAAAATTCAACTCGTATGATGTCACTGACAACGATTCTCATGCAACATTTAGCTGTCTGGTTAAGATGCTAGTCTTTGGTTTTACATTGGGAAAAAATTTCACGTTTTGAAAGTTTTAACTTAAAACGGGAATGAAATTAAAGTTTTTATAAAATCATCCCCAAAAAAATATTTCACCTGCAAAAATCTACCCCGATCGCGATAATTAAGTTTAAGTTACATTTAAGTTTTCAAATAAATGGCCTAAACGAAATTCAAGTACAACTAAGTTAACTTACATGTCCTCGCTCTACCTTTGCCCCGCCGTTTGGCGCAATTTGCGGCGGCAGAAGAACATCGCTCTCCCGGAGAACGTGGCGATGGGTGGCTGTGAAGTCGAGCTATGCTAACGATATTTTCTCAAGCTTGGGTTTTTATACTTCGGAAACGGCTCCAAACTTGCTTTCTGCGCGGACCCCGAGGAATGCTAGACATGTAAGGCACCTTAGAATTTGTTTAGAGCCTAAATTTCCAAGCATCCAATTCACTGGTTGGTGGAGAGTTTGGTCAGCCAAATTCGGCGCCAAGGAGGCTCGAGCCACTTCCGGTTTGCACGAGAGCCGACCGTTTTTACTTACGCAAGTAAAATTCCAACATGGCGCTAAAGCATTGAGCCGAGGTAGTGGACACGTTTTGCCTCATAGTTTTAAAACTACCCAACCGAATTAAAAAAAGCTAAATATATTTGGAATCTGAACATTATTAAGATCAAAGGCTAAGCATCTTTTACGAAGATTTAAGACAGACTTTGAAGAAAATAATAAGTGAAAACAGCGACATTAGCGCTAACAAACCTGCATCGTACACTTGAGTTGTTGCAAGTTATAAACAGTTTCAGACACAGATTAGAGAACAACCGCCACATGGGGCGGTTGTTCTCTAATCTGTGGTTTCAGACATCAATAAAATCGATTATTATGCTGTGTGAAGTACCCCTATTGTTTGTGAGAGGACTTTAAACAATTATGAAACGTGTAGGTAACATAATCTACGTGGCTTTATGCCGAACTACAACCATGTGCGTTACAATTTTTCGCAGCAGCGGTGTTTACATTTTGGTATTTATTGAAAAATAAATAAATCCAAATTGAAGATTTCAGGCCTTCAGTAAGACCACTTGGGTTTTCTCGACGATCTTCCAAGATTTCAACAAGGTTGAGTGTAAAAGTTCAATTTCTCCTGCCCACCCTACCTCACCAAATTGAGGTTTTGCAGTTTTAATTTAAAAGTTTGGCGTTTTGTTGCTTGGAGGTAGCCTAGCTCCAGTACCGTAAAGAAAATATTACTAATTCCTTACAAGGGCCAGACTTCGGAATCAAACTGTCTCGTATAACTTGTATCAGTACCCCACCTTACATGGGTCTTTCTTGTGTCACTGAATGAAAGGATTTTTTTAATGCAGACTTTCATCCTGCTCTCTAGCGTTTTTGTGCATTAATTAAAGTTGAACAACGATTCTCACCATATTCAGTATACAGGGAGTCTCAAATGTCTGACCCCATCCTGCACACTCTTGGTATGCGGCGGTATCCACTGACCACCGTGGAAAGAAAATTTTGTAGTGCGAACTCGTAAATCTACACACACCATTGGAAAACCCAAAAATTTACTTGGGAGACTCCCATTGTGTTAAATTGTACTTCTGAACCATCCCCTTTCCGTGGGGGGAACTCTGCTTTGTCTCACTAAATATGGGCAGTTTTCGAGTGCTTCTGTCGAAGGACATTTTTGACATGGTTTTCGTGGTGGAGTCCTGGCTACGTGAGGAGATTACGGAAGCAATGATTGTGGGTAGATGTAAATACTGAGTGGTAAGGTGGACCGCGGCCTACCCTTACATCAATTAAACAACTCTTGATGGCTTTGTGTATAACGGTTTAGCTAGAGCCACTCCACTGACGAACCTGATACGCACGTCACAACACAGAGCTATTCTTTTGAGTGGCTTCCGTTCTCAATATGCTAAAAAAAAAAACAGCAACCACAACCGTACTTGGCCGTGTCAGTATGGCTCAGCAGTAAGACCTCGGCCTTTGATTTCAAAGGTCGTAGGTTCGATTCCCCACTCAGAATGCCCAAAAGGCAACGTATATAGGTTTTCTTCCGTAATTATTTATTTTTACACCATCTAGGATCGTAGGAAAGGGATTACCCCCGGGCCGCCAACTTTGGTCCTCCTTCTTGTTGTACCAAGAATTTATAGGGGGGTTGGGGAATTCTTGGTTGTATGCATGGGCCAAAAATAGTACAATCATTTCGCAGCCCTACCACTGGGGGTTGCAGCACCATAGCACTCTTATGGACGTCTGCAGAATGTAGCACCATCTAGCACCAGGCACGATTTTACAGGAAGGTGCAAAGGAAGGGGGGGGGGGGGGGCGGGGGTGTCGCACCCTCCAATGTTTGGCCAGTCGGCAAAATGGTCGGAAAATTTTTAACTAATAATACGATTTTATTAGTCGGAAGACTTAAAAACTGTTGTTGTTTGACGTGCACCCAGCGTTAGACATCGCACCTGAAGGAGAGAGGGAAAAGGTTGCAAGGTAAATCCCATTAGAAATTCCTAGGCTCTGTTACATGCCACAGTCGTCATGAGCATTATACATCACATGGCCCTTTCTTAAAATGCCACGGATGGCTGAGGCAGGACTCGAACCCAAGACCTCTAACACATACGATGGTCATGCTAATCATCAGGCTACCTTGCGAACGTGCACTGAAAAATTAAATTTGCAAACCCGATTTCAGTGGAATCTTTTTGGGTACACGGTTCCACCAAAGAACTACACCTCTTCCAGAAGGGTTACTGCACGTACAATGAAGCTACGCTTCTTTCTTGTTTACTGTTCTACAGTTAACGTCTTACCTCGGCTTTGTCTTCGTAAGACCGCCATGTAAATAACATTTAAATACAGCAGCTAGGTTTCACGTGACTAAACAGTAAGCAACACTGCAGTATGTGAACCGTTACCGGAATATTTATTTGAACTCCTTTGCTGTTTTGACTTCAGTTCAGTTAAATCTTACCTTAAGTATCAAAAGAGTTCGTTTTTTTAATAACGTAGATTAAATTTAAGCAATGGAGGAACACATTAAAAGCATCGTAAATGGAGTCTGTGAACCCAAGTAACAATAAACTGAAGGTTTGCGTATTTTAGTAAAGGGACTGGGAAAACAAAAATACTGATCTAGTAATTAGTACTGTAAGGTTTGCCTTCAACCTCCCATGTTAAAGGCAAAATTTTCACGTTAAATATCTCCACCGTATTTTTAGGATTTAATTTGGTATATAAGCTTTGATGGACTTGGCCAAGAAGCGCCAGTAAACTGAACATTAAATAAATCCGTGTGTTTGCGACAGAAAAGCTTGGCTGGAATCCTTAAAGTCTTGTTTTAGGGTAGATTCTTCAGTCTACCTCTTGCAGCTGGCGTTAGCTGTTTGGTATTGTTGCATTAACAATGTTTAAATCAATGTAAAACAATCAATTTAGTCGTTTAGAGCTCTATGACCTCTCAACCACTTGACCAATTAGAAGAGGCTTTACGAAAAGGGCACATCTCCAGAGCAATACCTGTAAAATGAGCTAAGAACCAGCTTTATTCACCGCATGGAAAAATTTATTTTCGAGAAACAAGAAATGGCGTTAGATATAGTAGCCAGTAGACAGTAATTGGGCAAATATCAACGTTATTCAAGTCTTTTTTTCTTCAACAAGTAAAGGTAAGCTGTGTCACTAACAGTGACTTTTATGCTGTCAGGCGACCTAGTCGCCTGATCAAACAAGTTGCAGGCTTTTCTGTCGCATTGTTATTTATCCTCACATGCCTGAAAACTGCCAAACTACCTTAGCTGTAAAGACACGAAGTGTCGCCGCGCTCATATATTTTTTATCTGGATATGTGTTATAGTTTATCATCTTGGCAGGCGACACACTAGGGTGTGTCTTGTTTAAAGGGTTTGTTATTGGTTTGTGTATAGGTTGTTTCATTATGCAAAGTATTACGAACTAAGAAACAGCTTTGTCCTATAAAGCTGGTTCTTAGCTCATTTTACAGTTATTTGTCTGTTGATGTGTCTCTTTCCATAAGCCCTTTTCTAACTGATCAAGTGGTTCAGGGGTTATGAGGTCCAAACAACCAGATTTGATTGTTTTACATTGTTTTAAACATTGTTATTATGCAACTATGCCAACCTGCAAACGCCAGCTGCAAAATGTAGATTAA
Source organism: Lithobius niger (assembly GCA_023313725.1). NCBI lineage: Eukaryota > Metazoa > Arthropoda > Chilopoda > Lithobiomorpha > Lithobiidae > Lithobius > Lithobius niger. Next base: position 5,232 of record JAHWFP010006326.1, read on the forward strand.
AGACTAAAGGGTTTGTTTCATATTGGTTTGTGTATAGGTTGTTTCGTTTATATGTCGAAGTACTACGAACAAGAAAACAAACACGAAGTCCTTTGATGTTTAAGTTAAAGTTTAACAAACATATACTATAAGGCGACACCACACCATAGTGTATCTTTTCAGCAAACTATAACTGATAAAGATACAAAACATTAAAACAAGCTAATCTAAACTGTATGGTGCACCAAAGCAGCACGAATTAGAAAACAAAACGCACTCAGTTGATGCCTAAGGAATGTTTACCTGATCCGAAGTCAAAACAGCAAAGGAACACAAATAAACTTTCCTGTAAGGTTGCAGATACTGCAGTGTTGCTGGGCTGTTTAGTCCACGTGAAACATTACAGTGTATCCGACCATTATACACGTAAATACAATTAAAGCCAGGGCCCAAATTTCAAAACTCTTTGTGCCCAAACAAAGGAAGAATAATGTTAGGCTACACATTGACTACTGTTGGCTAAAGTTTTCAATCTTCTTCAGTCACATCGTGTACTTTCTGTTCATCACCCTACTGACGGTACATACGTCATTTTTCAAGATTTTCAAGCATTTTTCCAGCCATGGAATTTCATTATTACTATCCAGGACATTTCCAGGTTTTCAAAGACTCACACCAATCCCGAATTACACGGAGCTGTGCTAAGCATAGCAAGACGAGTTTTTAAACATTTTTCCAGCGATGTCGTTTAGCCAAGTATAATGCACCCATTATTAGCTGATCTATCGTGTGCAAAAGTAAAAAATGGTAAAAACATTTGACTACAGCAGTAAGGTTTCACGTGGACTATACAGTCCAGCAACACTCCGTAGCTGAAACTTTACAGGAAAGTTTATTTGTGTTCCTTTACCGTTTTGACTTCGGATCAGTTAAACTTTATCTTAGGCATCAAACGAGTTCGTTTCTGTTTTCTAATTCTAATAACTGCTATAGACACCCATAAGGTAAGAATATGAAACTAAAAGAGACGGAAGAAATGTTAATAAAGAAGGCCAACTTCGTAAAGGACAACAAAAACAACAAGCAAAAGTTACTCTTCGGAAAGGACCATCAAAACCTACTAATTAAAGATTTGCAAAACCGACTCGTGGTAGAAGCAGATACAACTAATTTCATCCTCAATGCAACCCTGGCTGTAAAGGAAGAATATTTGCAATACAAGGTATATGTAATGAATGATTAGTTACTTAAAAACCGAAAAACAACGTCATATTTGTTGTTTGTTGTCATATTTGTTGTCATATTTGTCATACATGTAGCGGCGGTAATATTGTTAACCTTTACAGCTCGTTCCCAGGTGCACGAGAACGTACCAAATTTTCACTCAATAATTAAGGAGGTCGTGGCGTGTTTGTTTCGTTTAAAGTAATGCCGTTTTCGCTTGGTGCAAGCAAGTGTTAGAAAGTACTAGATAGGACTACACGTTGCCAGATTCTGCCTACTTTCAATCGGTGAGAGTGTCACTTTAACTGGCCGCTCCAAATCCAAAAACAAGAATTGCATTAGCTCTCACACATTCAGATTTATAATTTAATTAAAAAAAAAAAACGTTTTAACAAAATATAGGGGTGAGGTACTGGGGAGAAGAAATATAGGGGAGGGAAAATTGCTGACGACTAATTTCAAAAAAAGAAAAAAAAGTACGGAGGGGTGACTGAAAGGCAAGCTCTGAGTGAGTACGTAAAGCGAACGAAAATCAGCGTTTGTTAGCCATACGTTAGACTAACGTCATTTGGGTTCACTAGCGCAGCCAGAGCCAATAGGGCTATAACGGCACATTTAGTTACGAACCGTACGAAAGCGAACCAATGTTGCAAACGATGCATCCAACACCATCCGTAGCACGGGCTTCGGCTAGTTTATTAATTTTGTTAGAATAGTTTCCTATAGTGTGAATAATGGAACTTGCATCTTGTTTACTGATGCTGTTTCTTGTTTTATGTGTTACTTTAATTTTGTGCAGGGCTGAAAATCCCGGAAGGGGCTGCCGCTCATTAAACGCAATTCAACTCCTGCTTTTCCGAAATAGCTGGTGCACTCACGCTCTCTAATAAGCACTGCCAGCCGTGCTGATTAATGTTTGGTAGGGAGCTCGATTTTTGGTCGCGCGACGAATTTGTAAAATTGACAAGGCTTCTAAAGTTAATAGCTACGCGCCGTTAAAAGGATATAAATCCTTCCGGTATGTTGTGCGACTCGTTGAGAATAGCGTTTGCAACAATTACACAGGTTAGAGTTAATGTCGCAAAATCATCTCGCACGAAAGAAAAATCAAGAAAATGAATGTGTTATCAGCATTTACATATGTTTGAAGTAATTGCGCAAACCTGAGTCGTACAGGAAAGCCAACATGGATGCATGTGCCTTTAATTTTAAGTTTTCGGAACGTTGCAGAAGACCTGATACGATCTTTTGTTCAGGTGTGGCCTGCTGCACAGCCAACACAACAGCCCATTGTGTAGTAAGCCGTTTCCGGTATGAGTTCAAAAATAAAGTAGTGGAGAGGAAATTCCGTTGAAAACATTATGATACCATTTTGTTAACATCTGTTGATTTATCAGATACAAAGTTATTCAAAGTACAGGTGCTCTCTAAACAAACGATTTTACTGAAGCATGCAGCCAAAGAAGAATAACGAAATTTTATTTTCACGATTTGAGACAGAACATTATCAGTGAGTCAGAAAAATAATGGTAAGTGTCAATAATTGTGGGAAATAATTGTCCACTTCAGCCAACAGGGGCCTGAGGTGCTCAATATGCACTGGGACGGATACAGAGTATAAATAGAAGGAGTACAAAATAGAAAATGAGTAGAATGAATATATCAAGGACCCGGATAGCTGTCCTAATATAAGTCTTCGCATGAACTTCCACGTTAAACGTCAAACTTTAAAACCCTATAGTTGCCACCAGAATTGACATAGACCAGAGCCGTAAGAAGGGCCGTAAGAAGGCGAGCAAGGCGCCCGCCTAGTGTGCCTTCCAGAAATCCTGCCAACCTTGTAACCGTGGATGGTAAAGCACAAATGTAATTAACGGATTGCGTTTTCAGATGGTTATAGCGAAATAGCTTACTCTCATTTCTTTATTACCTTAATTGTGATTTTTTGATCAATTGACAAGCCAAAATTATCATGAAATCACGTGTATTTCATAAAAAAAACACGCTTATTTTTTTTATTCGGTAATGTTCATTGTCTTCAACAACTTCAATTGCGTGTAAAGGGTTCTTTAGCATTCAGTTATGTAAGACTCTATGTAACATTCATGAATTTTTTGTTATTATCTTAAAAGGGGCAGTTGGAACGGGTGGGGGGGGGGGCACTACTCAGTTGATTCCCCTTGGGCGCCAAGTAGGCTAGCTACGGCCCTGACATAGACCAACGAAATTTGGTATTTGGGGTCATGTCATAACTATTTCCTTGCGTTAAAAATTTTAACGACAACAATCGAACTGTTTAACCTCCACAGAATGACCATTTATTGTTGTTGTTGTTGTTGTTCTTGGGTGTTCTGATTGTTGGGACTCTTTAACCTCACCTGGAGATCGAACCAGTGAACCGATTTCTAAGTTGTATAGCTGAAAGCTGAAAGTGTAGACATAAACGAGGCACAGGACCTTTTGAACGCTATTTTAATGTGACTACATATTCTTGTTGTTGTTGGGGAAATTTTGCGTGAAATTATTGTTGTGGAGTATGCCAACTCCGTGAATCTGCCGTGCACCTCGAGTAAGACGTTCTTGAGTGATTGTTCACTACTGCAATACTCGGGCGTTAACGCGCAGCATGAAGTATGCGGTTTTCACCCAGTGGTCTGGTTTTTCCACGTCAAGGGAAGACGATTCCTCGAGTGGCGAGTATGGTGAGAGAGGTGACAACGTGACGTCAGATGGAGTTTAAGTCACTGGAGTTCAATCACGTGTCCCCCATACATGTGACAGCTAATGGTCCTTCCAATAAATTTGCCGAAATTGTATTTAGACCAGAAAGGGACTTATGTGATGTCAATGTAGTGGATAAAGAAAGATTCGTTGAATGACGACCGCCAGGGTCAGAGGAGACAGATACTGGGCGACTCACAGTATCTCGGGGTTTTTGGAAAGCCCTTTCATCAATGTGGGAGGTCCGTGGATTGAAACACAATACTTGTCTACCTGTTTCCCCGACAATTATTTCATTTATGTAATCCTAGAAAGGCCCTGATGCCCAATGGAGTTTCTACATAATTTCACTTTGAAGTGCCATGAGTTTAGGAACAATGAATTTAAAGTATGCTGATTCAGTATTCTGATTCAGTCCTAGCGTATGATGGGAATCAGTGCCTAACTTTGTACTACAAAAATGTATCCACCCAAAAAGAGCAGCGTCATGTGACGTCATATTGGCTACAATAACGATAGCTGCAAGGAGCACTAGATTAAAATGGAGGGTTAAACAACGGCACTTCTATAGTCAAGGCAGTGCTTTGAGAGCGGATTTCATAGGCTTAAAAAAACGTTGGTTTCTCCCATCCCGTATGCTGCTAGGTTGTAATCCGAAAAGAAAAGATTCCACTTGCTTAAAAATGTCAGCAACTGCCAACAATTTGACAAAAATCGCGCGTTATAGGCCTAAGAAATCCGCTCTAACAGCATTGTCTTCAGTAAGACGGCCCTCTTTTCCCCCTCCAGTGACCCTTGCAGCTGACCCTGTTACTGGCTCCAGCATAGAGTTATATACAATAATACTACGTTGTGTCACTGCCCTATAGGGAATTATAAAAGGTCCTAACTTTCACATGACCATTGCTCAATTTGTCAATCCGTTGGTTTTATGGAGCTAAGAAGTATACAACAGTTTTTCGATATTGAGTTCTTTCACATCAATAGACGACTTTTAAGAGCATGCCACAAAGGAAGACAAAAAAGACATTCCAATGCGCACTGCAAACATTGAGAGGGAAACGTAGCAAGCGCAGTCCAGAGGTGCGCGTGGCCGACTGCCAGCCAAGTAAACGCCGCATCGAATCCCACGACTGTCTTAAGTCCTATAATTTAAAAAAAAAGTTAAAAAGTCGTCTGGATGATGCGAACAGGAAAGTATAAATACGTATACGCACCACTAGAAATTTCATTTTCAATGTGAATTTGAATTATATTTACAATAAGTGCTGTTTTTCTAACGGGCACTTGACTTAACAACAAAAAGAAAAAAGGTGAATCAGTTCGGAGCTAATGCCGTAATTTATAAAATAGACAAACTCACAATTTTCTTTTAATTC
>JAHWFP010006330.1:1616-14694 GCA_023313725.1 Lithobius niger
CCCCCCCCCCCCCCCTTCCAAATACCAGTACTACAAGATTCCTGCCAGATTTACAAAAGGCACCATTTATAGCATACCATGTGCCCATTCTGGATGCACATCCACCTATGTAGGCCAAAGTAAACAGGGAAATATGTAAACGACTTAGTTCCCACAAATCAAACTTTAAATTAAGGAAACAGGAAAACTCACTGGTTCAACACTTTCAAAATACAGGGCATGAACCCGAAATTTTGCAAACAAAAATTTTATTTCAAATTCCTCGCAGGAATAATACCTACAGCCAATCACCTACAAGACGACATTTAGTCATGCAATGACGCTGGCATCAACACATTTCCACCAATCAAAATCCAGGGACCCACTATTTAAAGCATAGCCGACCGAATTCTCTCATCATTCGACCAGCAGACTTGGGTGAGTTACGTGTGACTGTTGGCACATTCTTTCGAATTGTGATGACTTTTATTTTATTTGGTTTTAGTTTTAACCTAGCATCCTTATGACTTGTAAGTTTTATTTCCATGGCCCTGCTCTGCTGTTATTTTATTTTATTAATTTTTATTTTTATTTTTAAGTTGTTTGACATGTTTTAAACCTTTTATCTGAAAACGGTTCCGACCTTGGAACCGAAACGTCGTGATTTCGTTGTTTCACCAGCACTTGATGGCTACTCTGTATGTGTTTTTAATAACTAAAGTGCTTTTTAACTTTCTGTATTTTGTTTTTTTTTCTTATACAGACCATTCATTATTATCGCCAGGTTAAATAAATATACACAATAACTGACCTCGGCGTAAATCTAGAAAACAGCCACCCCCCCCCCCCCGCTCACGCCCTTCCCCGGCCACGCCCCCCCCCCCCAAAAAAAAAAAAAAGAAAGGAAAGGAATACAAATAAGCTTCCATGCAAGGCTTCAGATACCCTAATATTGACTACTATATTGACTACTATATCATGTGTAATCGTATAACTTGCGCACCACACCATCCATTAAAAAAATATATGTGCTCCACCACCAACAAACATCCACTTCCAAGATACCATCCAAAGAAGTTTACTTCACTTTATTCGCACATGCACTACAGTGTTTTATTGTAAATTATGCACGATTACTGTTTTTTTTTTTTATTTTCGGTTTTCAATTATCTGATCATTAAAGAAATAAAAAACCCGAATGATCGGTTATCCAAAACATCCGAAAATTGCGAAGCGACCACTAAACCAAGTCCAGTCACATTTTTTTTACGGCCTTTGTGAACTTGTGGTAAGGCCGGCCATCCGTTAAAAATATATATTCTTTATCACCCGCCACTACGGTTGCACGTTGGCATGAATTCGACGCGGCGCTTCGAAGGAGGTCGCGCCCTATTCTAGGTGGGCACCTTGATCGCCTACCCTTCCTACGGCTCTGGTTTCCATGCCAAACCATAAAATCTCCTTCACCCTTTGTTACCTTCCAGATGGTAGATCGGAAGACAGAGTTGCAAATGTTTGTAATGCTTGGCCAAAAGCCGAAACGGGCAGCTCACAAATGTAATTTTAGTCGATTTTAACTTATCATCAGTTAATTGGCGGACAATGACGCGCAGCGACCATCACCATAGTTTCTTTCTTGAGCTTTTTGCCCCATTGGGCGTTAACCAGCGTGTTGATAGGCCATTGCGTGGGTCAAATATACGTGACCTGATCTTCACTGATGATGACCGACGTCTGTTTGACCTCGAAATGGGACTCCATTTTGGGAATAGCGATCACTGCGTGGATTCTTTCAAACTTACTCAGACCCACAATCCAAATATTCCTTTCGTTCAGGGGGATTATGGAGCGTCGCCTTAGGGTAAGTTGGAAATCCGGCTTTTAAACTTAGTGAGTTGATCTCCGGCTTTTAAACTGCAGAGGATTGAATGGAAACAATTAATTTTCTCTGCTCACCATAACATCCACAATGTTAGGAATTGCTTTTTGGCCATTTTAATGAGACACCTGGATTGCTGTAAAAAAAACCTCAGCATGTTCGAGGCAACTCCTCCTTAAATCGTGACCCTGTATCCGTAATTTTTGCAACGGTACAAATTGAACCAGGATTCACTGACACAGCTTGCCTACAACGCCGCTAAAAAAAATCGTACTCGGACTCAGTAGAGTTATGGCACAGGCATCGGGTGGAACTTATTTTCCGGGGTTGTTGAGGTTGTTGAGGGACGATAGGCAGTGAAGGACGAAGGCATGAGGCTGTAACGCTGGCTGGCGAGGGACAACAGGTCGAGAAGGGCGCATGTTCGAAAGCTGCAACGATGGTCGGTGAAGGACAGCAGGTAGCGACAGTGTAGGTTAGCAAAGCTACCAAGGACGGTTGTTGAGGGACAGCAGGCAGTGAAGGACGAAGGCATGAGGCTGTAATACTTGCTGGTGAGGGATGACAGATTGAAAAGGATGCAGGTTCGAAGGTGCTGCAGCAAAGGTCGGCGAGAGGCAACAGGCAGTGACGGGCGAAGGTTAGCAGAGCTGCTAGAAACAAGGTTGTTGAGGAACGACAGGCAGCGATGGACAAAAACATGAGTCTGTAGCGCTGGCTGGCGAGGGACAGAAGTTCGAGAAGGGTGCAGGTTCGAAAGCTGCAACGGTGGTCGGCAAGGGACAACAGACAGTGAGGAGCGAAGGTTAGCAGCGCTCCCGAGGAAGGTTGTCGAGGGACAGTAGGCAGCAGAGGATAAAGGCGTGAGGATCCAATGCTGGCTGGTGAGGAGCAGGTTGACAAGGGCACAGTTCCGAAAGCTCTGCAATGATGATTGGCGAGGGACAGCAGGCAGCAATGAGTGTAGGGTAGCGGAGTTGCACGAAAGTAAGATGAGAGACAGCAGGCAATGAAGGACGAAGTCAATAAGCTGCAAACAGGTTAGCGAGCGACGGCAGGTCGAAAAGGACGTGGGTGCGAAAGAGATGTAACGATCATTGGGGAGGGACAGCATGTAAAGCGAAGGTTAGCAGAGCTGCCAAAGAAGGTTGTTTAGGGACAGCAGGCACCGATGGACTGTAAAACTGGCTGGCGAGGGATCGCAGGTCCAAAAGAGCTGCAACGATGGTTGGCGAGTGATAGCAGACTGCAGTGGAAGAGGGATTGCAGCAGTCTGTGATGGTTAGATGTGAGAGGCTTGAATGACGGTATATGGAAAAGCTGCAATGAAGGTCGGAGAAGGACAGAATGCAGCGACACGGAAGGTTAGCAGATGGTGAAGGCCAGCATGCAGCAAAAGACGGAAGTAAGCGGCTGCAACGCTGGGTGGTGAATGACACAGGCATGAAGCTGTGATTCAGGCTGGTGAGTGACAGCAAGCTGAGAAGGACGTAGGTCCGAAAGAGCTGTAATGGTGGTCGGCGAGGGACAGCAGGCAGCAACGGGTAAAGATTTGCAAAGCAGCCAATGCAGGCCAGTGAGGGGCAGAATGCAGCTTGAGACAAAGGCTTGAAGAGCTGCAAATAAGGCTGGCGAAGGACAGCAGGCTTCGAAGGGCGAAGGTCCGAAAGAGCTGCAACGATGGTCGGCAAGGAATAGCTGGTGACGACAGTAAGGCCCAGTGCACGTATGTGTGTTTTTTAACGTGAGTTGAGGCTGCGTTAACGCATTTTTGGTGTGTTTTACGTGACATCTGTTGAGTACTGCACACATACCTGCGTCGACGTCCTTCACGCGTTCGTTTTGCATCGCACTTCCTCCCGTCAACGCAGCGTTAACGCAAACGCACCGACGTCTCTCACTACCTTGTGTGACTTGAGCAGTGCACACAGCCATCGTTTATCGCAAAAGTGTTACCGAAAATGGCTCCAATTTCGAGAAATAGACATTGAATTGTTTATTAGGGGAGTAAAGAACTATCCTGAAATATGAAATGTTGCTGCAGAAATGATTGAAGACTCATTGGGACGTAATTAAAGAACTTATCCGAATTTTTTACTTAATCCGCAAAGAATGTACTATAATATATTCCCCTGGTACGTCTTAAATCAGTAAATGAATATACCAAATATCATCGCGTTGGTTTGAAAATATATTTTTTTTAGATGAGGTAGGCGCAAAAAGCAATATCGTCTCATTGGTTTCAAAACATAATTTTTTTGTATACGAGGTCAGCAAAATGGGTTGTGGCCGAATGCATACTGTCGTTACTTCACGGTCCTGTGTGCAGTGATTGCCAACGTCAACGCAGCGTCAACGGGCGTTAAAAAAAACGCATGTGTGCACTGGGTGGCGGAGATGATGGCTAGCACTCCGAAAAAACTGCGATGATTCTCAGCAAGAGGTGGCTAGCAGCGACGGCCAAAGGTCAAAGGCTTATAAGTCACGATAGTGTTGGTGAAGGACCGCAGGCCGACAGATCCGATGCAAGACGTAGGCATAACCGTATTGGAATGAGAGAAGTGTCGCCGGATGGAGAGAGGCGGTATGACTGGTTGATGACGAGCGGGGACTGCTGCCGGAGGTCTTGTCGAGGAGATGAGTTCTTGTGGCTTTCTCAGCTGTTAATTAGACCGTGCCAGGATGCGTGATGTTTTCGTGTTATTTGGAAACTTCGGCCCTTTCGGTCTTTCGGGACACCTTGATCCTTAGGGTCTTACGATCTTTCAGTCTTTCGAATTATTGAAGCTGGAGAGAAAACGGAGTAATCGTTTGGGACGAGAGCTTGAGGAAACAAGATGGCGGGCTGCCTCGCCCGAAAGCTTTTATAGGATGGGTGCGCATGGTGCATGCACAATTGGGTTACACTGCTAGCCATATCAAGACGAGAAAAAACCTCAAGAGAGAGAAAGCACTGCGGGAACTGAATGCAAGAATTTACAGGTAATTTTCGAAACGGCAATTAGAAAGGGGGATTTTGTCCGACGGGCGGTGAGATGTTATCTGCTGGGGGGATTTTGCTCGGCGGGATTCAGACCTGGGGTATTCTATCCAGGAAGATTTTGTCCGAAAACCCTGATCACATACTAGCATTGGCTGCAGCATCCGACTACTATGACGCGTGTTGTATCTTCTAACTGCAGCGTTGTTTCTTGTCGGTGTTTTTGGTGTGGTCCGTGTAAACATCCGTATTTTTTTCCTCGAACACCGACTCCAAATTGATATTGAAATCCTTTATGTAAACAAGAAAAAATATTTCAATATCGTCGATGAGATACCGTGTGTTTCTCGTGAAGCGAAAGCTCATCGTGTGGGCGCCTGGCAACCAGGAATGCATTCTGAGTCCGCTGTGATTTTGTCCTCAACAAGACTCGTGCGCCATCTGTCAAGCAAATGAGCAACAACATCCAAAGTCAACAGGGGGCCCAGTGTCTTACCCAGCTATGTCGGTAGGGTGGCCTCTTAGCCCAATAGTAGCGTGTTTGCCTGAGGCCCCGGTCATTACTTATGGAGGGAGGATGGTCGAAAGAAATTAGAAGGCCCAAGTATTTTTCGAGCATGACAGGGAGGTTGGGGGAACTCAGAAAAAAAAACAAGTGACCAAACTGTAGTTGAAATATAAACCTCAGAAAAACACTTTCAGATTGAAAAAAAAATTGAAAAACGCCTTAATATCATGTAAGTGTTTACAAAGATTTCGAAGTGAAATTGTCATGCGCATTTTAAAAATATGTTATGCTTGTTATCTGGGTGAGTCTTTATCCTTCAAGCGTTGACACTAAACTGGAAGCATATGCGTGTCATAAACTTTGCATTGCGTTCTGCGGCTGTGAATCTCGATACGAAAGAGGTTTAAAAACCAAGCGTTCGAATATTTCCAAGAATATCTTTTTTTTTTTATTCATTTTACTTGTTCTTTCTTCAAAAATGTCACGGCACGTTTTTGACACATCTGGGCCAAATTTGTCGACGCAGACATCCATTAATTTTAATTTGGTTGCAGAAATCATGATTGTGACGGCAGCCAGCCTCAGTAAGTGCTAGAAAAGCTTTTTTTTTTTTTTTGGTGGGAGCAGGGAAGCAGATAATTGCAGGACCTTAATGGGAACGTCATGATTTTCTTTTTCAGGGTCTAGTTTGGGGGTGAGGCATCGAAAGTTTAATGGATACGAGTTCAAATCTTCCGTCCTCCCTCCCGCTATAAATAATGACCGGTCCCTACGGTCCCTTCACGAGGGGTAGTTGTTTTTTCGTCTTCTACAGAGGCATACTAGCCTACGTCAGTGGGACTGTGCGTGACGTCATCTTTCTGGCGGCAAATTTGACGCTCACGTATCCTAGCGGGGAACGAAAACATTAGCAGCTTTCAGAACTCTTGTGGCTCTTGGACAATAGCTCATAGGAATAACATTAGAATCGAAACGAAAAAAATTCTAGCAGCAAAACTACTTGCCTTACAGTAAAATTTTTTTTTTTAAAGTCCCCTTAATTTTTCGTGTAGATTAAGCACACAAAAAAATGAGAAGATTCATTGGATAGAACGACCCCTGTGTGGTTCCAGCATGTTTAGTATGGTTTGGGTGAAAATAGCATGAATTTTCGATGCAATGTAAACAAAATGAATTTTTTTTTTAATTAAGGAAGCATTTTTTTCAAAAAGTGTTCTTGGCATGTGAGAGACGATATATCCAGCTTTACGAATGAAAAAAAAGGTCTTGATAGAACAAACGTAGTTGGTTCCAAATCATTTTGAAAACGTTTTCTTTATTTTAGCAGCGGAGGGTTAGGCCTAACTGGGTTGAAGGCCAAGCTCTTGCTCTTGGTCCGAGAGACCTGATTTCTGGTAATGATGGTCATCTCTTCGGCAATCTCAACGGTGCAAACTTGCACACAAATTGACTTTGTCGCTTAGCATTATATATAGTACGCTTAAATTGTGTGCACAGCAAACGCATCATGCGCGGAACAAGCGCAGGCAGACGCAAGGGTGCTGGAGAGGGGGAAGTTGCGCTGGGGAAGGAAGACAGGGGGGACCGTCTCTACTACTAAATTCGCTGATCAGAGCTGAATGAGGCCATCACAGGCAAGCTCGTCTTGAATGTCACATATAAAAATTCATAGCGGCCTAGTTACTCCATCGGGAAGGGTAAGTGGTGCTGTCCTTATCTCACAACTAAAGGATTGCGTAAGGAAGCAGACAAGGAAGAAAGGGTCTTGGTGCTAGAAGAATGACAACACGCAACGATTAACCGATGGCCGGCTTCGGCTGATAAAAAGCTTGGGCTGGGCTGGCCTGGCCCGAAAACAAGCGGCTGTCGCACGGTGGCTTTTGACGAATTTAGTACTGTGAAATAGTGAGCGTGCGCCAGGTGCAAGACGAATTCAGAAGTGTGAAAAATTAAGTAGCAGTTTGTGTCGACAAATTTGGCTGTCCAAAATATGTATGTATGTGTATTCAGTATGTCTCAGAAGTCCTGAACCAGATAGGCCTATATGGTATAGGCCTATTCTACACCCAGAGGAAATTCCTGGGTTCCAGTCGTGGGTTTACTGCGAGTGGACGCCTACTGTGGAAGACATTTGCTACTCCCATTAAGTGCATATTTTGCTCATAGTTTGCTGATTTGTAGACACTTTAGGTCTAATACGGTATAGGCGTACATCGTATAGGCCTACACTGTATAGACCTATACCATATAGGCCTACCTGGTCCAGGACTTCAAAGGAATGGTTTTTAAACATTCTTTAAAACACTAACAGACACGTTAATGCAAAGAGTGTTGTATACCCATGGCCCGTATACCTCCCGCACAGTCAACACTTGGCAAGATGAAGACTGCCCAGAGGACCAAGCATAACTTATTTTTTAAATGTGTATTAAAAAGTCCTACACCTGATCCACCGTCCCTGAGAAAGTGTATTATTATTGCACTCTCAGGAGGGACATAAAGGAGATAAGATGGCGGGCTGCTCATGTTCCATTTGTCGTTCTACATCGCAAACCCATGCGTCAGATTGTGGAGCGACTTGTCGTAACTATTTCCTGGTGTAACCCGCGTTAAAAATATCCCGTATATGGTTTCAACCAGCGAGAAGAAAGTTATGATAACACAAGTCTTGTACAGGGTGGTGCATAACCTTTGTCCAGGGGTCTGTAGAAAAGGAGGTTGGATGTATCTTATAATTGAAACTATTTTGTATTAATATGTTCTTTTCTCGTTCTTTTGAAGTAAATAAACCACGGCTAACGTACAGTACTGCATGACGCTGAAGACAAGCGTTTTATGGATCGAATAAGAGCAAATACACACAGTTCTTTTTGAGCATCTATTATGTTCTTATCCGAAAAGATTGGATGCTGCAAGGGCAGCCAATGGCGGACATACCTCATATACTAGTTATTTTTGTGTGTACAATTCATTATTGTAGCTAAATACAATAGTTTGCATTCAGATTTTGTTTTTCATTATGGTTCCAGGCCCCGGCACAAAAGGTTATGCACCACCCTCTATAGTCGTTTGAATTTTATTATCAATTTGTGTCAATAGGGCAGTGACACGACGTAGTATTATTGTGTATAACTCTATGGTGGAGCCAGTTACTGGGTTAGCTGCAAGGTTCACTGGTGGGAAAAAGGAAGGTCGTCTTACTGAAGCCAATGCTATTAGACTGAATTTCTTAAGCCTATAACGCATGATTTTTGTTGTTGGAGAAAACAACATTCTTTTAAGCCTAAGAAAGCCGCTCTCAAAGCACTGTCTTGACTAGAAGTGCCGTTGTTTTCCCTTACAATTTAATCTAGTGCACCTTGTAGCTATGCCCACCAAATTGTATGTCGTAGCCAAAATGACGTCACATGACGCTGCTCTATAGAGCAGTGACACGACGTAGTATTATTGTATATAATTCTATGCTGGAGCCTTAATGGGTTAGCTGCAAGGGGCACTACGGAGAGAAACAGAAGGGAGTCAAGCTGAAGCCGATGCTGTTAAGAGTGATTTCTTAGACCTAAAACGCGCGATTTTTGTTGTTGCAGAAAACAACGTTAGTTTAAGCCTATAAGAAATCCGCTCTTCCGTTGTTTTTCCCTCCATTTTTATGAAGTGCACCTTGTAGTATGCCCTCCAAAACCCATACTTGGAGCCAATATGGCGCAAATGTCACTGCTCTATAGGTGGTGTACCTGTACCAACAAACGGGCTCGTTATTTATTTTATTTTTTTAATTAGGAATTGTTAATAATTAGTGGTGCAATGAAAGGAAATTTAATAAGTGGGAAGTACAAAAAGAAAAATTTTGTCTTTACTCGGGGAAATTCTGTACATGAGAAGGGAAAGCACTGCATCAGACAGCTGATTTACATGGGCAGCCCGTTTTTGTGATCTAGCCTCTGTAGTCTGTATGCTTGAAATAATCCACAACCAATCAGGCAGCACCTTCGTTTATGACGTGCGGTGCAAAGAAAAGAAAAAGAACTCATCCCGTGCTGGTGAATGTCTGTTTGTCTGTACACACGATTACTTCTTTTGAACAATTTATCATTTCACGTATTGCACGTGTGTTCCATGTCCTGTTTTAGGTTTTAATCTGAACGCCGACAGGCTCATTTTTCTTTGGTCTGGAACAATATCGCCAAGTAAAAATTACGCTATCGCCAGATGTGTACGACTTTTTCATGTTAAATTGATAAATATATAAGCGAATTTTCGGCTGATCACAATAATTTCAGTGCTTTTTCTCTTCAGTTTTCATCAGGCTCACGAGTTTTGGGGAACACAGTTTTGAGTCTTAACATTTTTAATTTCGCAGTGCTCGATCGAAATTCAAAATTTAAGACTCAAAAATTTGTGTTCCACAAAACTCGTGAGCCTGAACAAGGCTGAAGACAAAAAGCACTGAATTTTTTTGTGATCAGCCGAAAATTCGTTTATTATATAAATTTATCAATTTAATGTGTAAAATTGATAGACATTTGGTCATAGTGTAATTTTTTTCCTTGTGGTAATTTAGGTTTTAAATTCGTAAACAAATTAAGTTAAACTGGATAAGGGATTCCAGGACATCTAATTTTAAATGGCACGAATTAACCCCCCCCCAAAAAAAAAAAAATCGGACGTACAAATCGACACCTAAAAGCACACACGAGACGTATTTCAGTTCATGGCTGACGACCGTGGAGATACAAATTCAACAAACATGCTAATTTTATAGGTCGTCACGGCACTTTTATTTCCGTTTTTTTTTCAAAATTGAACCCGAACCAATCCGTCATCACATCCGGTTTTCTTCCGGACGCACCTAAGCGAACCAATATGTCATCACGTGACCGTCCAGCACCGTTTTACAGCGTCGTCTGACGGGCAATTATAAATTATAAACCGGACGAAAAGGGCTTGAGAAGTGTCAAATAAATGCGGATGCCAACCTGCTTACTTTGCCTTTTGGACTTATCAGACTTCCTGACAGGGAAATTGAACCCACGACCTTGGAAACCAAAGGCCGAAGTCCTACCGCTAAACTTACTGACAGGGCCAAAAAGGAAACGTCCATAGGCAGCATTTAACATGAACATGAATACATATAAAACATGTAAACCACTGGCTTCCGCGATCAGGGAAGCCTGACTATTAACTGTCGCATTTTTCAACGTTATTTTACGTTGAAACGTCTAAAAGGTCGAGGGTTCAATTCCCACTCAGGCATTCTGACATGCAAAAGGCAACGTATATACGCAAAAGTACGTATACGTGTGTGCGTATAAAGTCCAAAAGGCAACGTATATACGTTTGAATCCATACTTATTTAATAAATTCTAAATTATATGCAAGGGGCATGCAATGTTTTCCGTGCAAAAAAAAGAGACTTTTTTACCCCCCCCCCCCCAATTCCTTTACTTTTCATCAATGGAAAGGTAACAAGAATTAGGGACGTATGTACCAAAGTAAACACAAGTTGGATTCCCCTTTAAAGCCCTCCCAGCGCCAGCGCCATTTTTCTCGATCCTCCACATCAAGTACGACCCCAAAGGTCTATTTCCTTACCGTTAGTCTTTCCCTAGCTAAAAATCCTTTTTTAAATGTGGCGTCTAGGAGATTTTCCGTTGAATATAATGGAACTTTATTTACGAACGACCCGTAACTATATGATGCTTTGCGCGCTTACAATAACCATGACGTTTCATCTCCGTGTGTGCATGTACTAATTTGCTAATAATTACCATGAGGTAAAATATCTAAAATCGTAATGCGGTAAGAATTTAAATTAATTATTCCAATAGATCGCCGAAGCAATTATAAGACACTAGCCTAGAAAATTATACATTTCGATGTTAAAATACGAGAATCATTCTGGTTTATGACGACACGATTAATGCGTTCATGCTGGTTCGTCTATAAGGCACAATGCCAAATGAGACAGTAGCTACGTTCTTTCGCTGCGAAGAACGCAGCTACTATATCTCAGATGGCCTTTGTGTTCGTATATGCTAGTAACGCGACCTGCACGAACTGTTATAAGGCAGGCCGGGTGTCCCTTTAAGAGATTTCTTTATACTATAAAATATAAAACGCGCTTGGATAACATTACCTTACTGGATAATGGTTTTTCAGTTGAGACTGAAACGTGGTGTTACTATGCCTGTTACGTGTTTTTTTTGTGTGTGTGTGCCTTTTTTTTGTGTTTTGTTTTATTTACTGTTATCTTATCATTCACTTCATAAAAGTTGTGTAAGTTTGTTTCCTTAAGTACAGGAACAGAATGAACGCCCTTGGGACGTTCAACTTAAAATACTGTCAATGAAGCAACGAGGATGGCATGCCTGCTTTGTGAGATAAGTGGTTTTAATAAAGGATTTGTAATTATTTAATGCCCGTTCAAAAATTATGTGATTCGAGAGAACGGTAATCCCCCTAACGGCTTAGAATAATAAGAATTACAACGAAGTCAATATTTGCTTTAAATGCGGCGAATGCGCGTCGGTGACAAGCCGAAATCTTATTTAACTCTTTGATCAACACCTTCTTCATTTCTCCGTGTTGTTCCCCGGATTTGAATATTTAATACGAATTTAATGCGATCATGCCGTTAAATCCTTTAACCACCTTGTTTTCGATTGAATTCAAAAATTGGCAGAGCGGCTTTGGCTAAGCTGTGTTTTGTAGTTGTACACATAATGTCTGTCATCGTCTTAAAGCCGCTTTGAAGAAACAGACTTTCGAACCCCACGGGTTTACAATGCGCCGCTAGACGGCGTAAACTAAGTCGGAAGGTGTCGAGATTTTTCACTCCTTTTTAGTATCACCGCCAAAACCATTATGTAATCATACTTAATACTAGGTTAAATTTTGCTAAATTTACCACGTGGGGCATTATGTAGCTATGCAGCAAATTATAAAAAAAAATAATGAATTTTTTAGGAAAACAACAATCATACGGTAAAATGGGCTTTAACAAATTTTACAATTTGAAATTTATGAAATGCGTCAATAAATTCGTAAAGACATAAATACAGTAATACAACATGGAGGTTTAACTCGAGAGGAACATTTTTGCTAGGTAACTCCAATGGCAAATTCGTACGATCTTTTGGATGCCGCAATCTTATTTTTGAAGGAGTTGGTTGAGGTAAGCTGTAACAATTCTACTGGGTAAACTCTTCCCTAACTTAAGTACGTGGGTTTAGTAACTTTTGTGCTTCTGAAACTTTTCAAAACTTGAATTGTTATAGGATTTAATGATAGAATTACATTGTTCAATTTTTAACACAAAAAGAACAATTGCTTCAAAGAAAGGAATAATTAAAGGTACATGCATCCATGTTGGCTTCCTGTATGACTCAGTTTTGCGATATTAGTTCAAACGTATGTAAATGTTGCATACACAGTTATTTTCTTGTTTTTTTTTCTTTCGTGCAAGTTGATTTGGCGATATTAACTCTAACCTGTGTAAATGTTGCAAACGCTATTCTCAACGGTTCACACGACATACTGGAAGGATATATGTGCCTTTAATAAAAAAAAAACAGAATAATTGCTCCAAAGAAAAGAACAATTAATACAAAAAGAACAATTGCTCCAAAGAAAAGAATAACTAATACAAAAGAACAATTGCTCCAAAGAAAAGAATAATCACTATAAAAAGAACAATTGCTCCAAAGAAAATAATAATCAATACAAAAAAAAA